>QJNX01000322.1:0-66980 GCA_004155925.1 Monosporascus sp. MG133
CCCCCAAAAAAAAAATATAAGGAAACGTTTTCGTCTTAAATAATATTTATTTTTTAGCCCGTTTTCGATTAATAAATCGTTATAATACGCCTTCCTAAAAAACGGAGGCGGGAAAAATGGCTTAAGAAAATAAAAATACCTTTACGGCCGTCGTAACGCCTGATGCCTAAAATTATGTTTCCTTAAAGTTAACCCGCTTTTTTTTTGTTTTTTTAAAATAATAATACGGGCGAAAAAGTTTCCGTCGGTACGGGGAAAGTTTGGCTTAAAAACGGAGTTAAGGATACGGCCGGGGCGGCCGGTCGGCTGAAAAACGGAAATAAGGTAAGCGCGATAAAAGGGATAGGTTATATTATTTTCGTTATAAAGGATGTAATAAAAGGGGCGGGTTATTTTATTACGTCCGTAATAATTATCGTAATTTATTATTTTATAAATACGGAAATTTTATCTTTTAGGTTAGCGAATACCGTAATTATTATATTACGTATATTTATAATATTTTTCGTATTTTTTTAACGGCGCTTTTAAAATTATTTAATTTTAAAAAATCCTAAAGATAATTATTAACGGTACCTTTTAAGTCGTCCGATTTTAAAAGGTTTTAAAGATAATATTTAATTACGTTATTAACGTTACGTTTTTTACGTATTCCGGTCGTAAACGTATTAACTTATTTTTTAACGACGGCAAAATTATTTATAAAATATTTAAAATTATTAATTAAAGTTTTATAATTTATATTATAAAATTAAAAAAGTACTTTTATAATATTATTAATCGCGTCCGTAATACGGATAAATTTACGATTTATTTTTTTTAACGAATTCGGTAAAAATAAACGAAGGCGTAATAAAAATTTGAGCCTTTTTTTTTTATAATAAATTTTTAAAATAAGGATATAAGGTTTTTTTTAAATAAGGTTTTCGTTAACCTAACGTTTTTATTAAACGAAATATATATTAAGATATATTTACGTTTTTTAATTAAGATAGTTATAATCGATAAGTTTTTTTACGTTTTTTATATAAAAGATACGTATTATTTATGGTTTTTTTTAGTAAATATATTATAATATTTAACGTTAACCGGTACGACCGGATTTTCGATAAAAAAATTTTCGATTTCGGTATTCGTATAAATTTTTAAATTTTTAATTTATCGGACGAATTCGATAAAATTATTATTTTTGTTTTCTTGTTTTTTATTTTCGATTTTATAATTTTTGCCTTTATTCGCGTCGGCGTTATTTTCGTAAAATTCGAAACCGGCGTTATTTTTGAAAAACCCGAAATTTCTGCCGGAATATAAAAATTACGTTTTTTAAAGGTTTTTAGTTACCAGTTCGTTTTTTTCCTTAATTATTATCGCGAGACGGAATGTTTTTATTATTTTGATTTTGGATATATTTTGATTTTGTAAATTTTTTTGGGATTAAGATCGTATAATATAACTGGAAACGTTTTTTTCTGCCGAATTTTTGTTATTATTTTCGATTTTTATTATAATCCGTTAAATTTTAGGAATATGTTATTTTGCCGGATCGAAATATAAATAAATTAATACGGTTATTTTTAATTAATATTTAATCGTTAGCGGTAATATACCGAATCCGTAAGTTTTTAAATTGTTATAAATCCGAATAATTTTTAATATTTTAAGTTCGAAATATATTAAGTTTATTAATAATATATTTAGAAAATAACCGTATTTATAATTTTTTTTAATTACGTATAATATATTATATACCGTTTAATAAAGTATTATTTTCGAAAATTATTTAAAAAGCTGGATATTAAAAAAAACGTTTAAAATATGGTAAAATTTAAATTAAGGTTAAAACGGATAAATTATAAAGGTTTTTGGTTAAAAATTTAACGGATCCGAAATAACGGAAACGAAATTATAATCCTTTTAATTTATGATTTTATTTAGGTTTTAATTACGGTTTCGTTTAACGGTATTAATTACGAACGGTTTAATTACGATATTATTTTTGCGGAATTTTTGAAATATATTTTTAAAGGTAATAATGTAAATTACGTTTTCCGTTAACGTTTTATTTTTTTTCGGGTAATATTTAAAACGAATTTCCGTAATTAAAACTTTTTTCCGGATTTCAGTTTAACGTTTATTATTATTTAATAATATATTTTATCGTAAATATTTAACGAAAAAGTTAATAAAATAATTAAAATTTAAATTAATTAATTTTAAAATTATACGAAATAATCGTTCGAAAGTATATAAAAATAAATTAACATTAATAATATGATCGTAAAAATATAATATTACCGAATACGGACGTTTAAAAAATAAAAAATAAATTAAATAAGTATAAAAATAAATATTAAAAAGAACGAAATTAATAACGAAAAGGGAAAAATAACGAAAATATAAGGTATATTAATTTATTACGTTAAAAAATAAAATAATAAATATTTTACGTTAAAATCGATATAAGGTAATTTTTATCTTAAGATTTCGTTAAAAAACGTTTCGTCCGGTAATTTACGGAATAAAATTTTAAATTTTTTTATTTTAAGGATAATTTTTATTAATTTTTTATTATTCGTTTTAACGTTATATATTTCGTTAACCGGTTTAAATCGTTTTAAGAATAAATTTTTTTCCGTTAGTTTATAAATACGGTTATATTTTTCGATAAAATTTACGGCATTTTTTATAAAAAGCCTTTAAAAATATTATTTATCGTATTTCGTATCGTAATTTTTTTACCGTACGAAATGTTTAAATATCGGTCGGTTCCCGGTACGGAAAGTTTTAAAAAATATTAATTAATTTATTTCGTATAAAACGTATTTATCGTTATCGTTTTCGATAAATATATACCCTAATTACGGCTTCCGTTTCGATTATAGGTATTTATTTTATAAAACCGGAAATAAATACGTAACGGAAACTATTTAATATATATATTAATATTAAAAAAAAGTTAAATTTATATATTAAGTTATTTTTTTATAATTATTAAAAAATTAGCTTTTTAAAGTAATTATTTTGGTAAAAGTTTATTAAGAAAATAATATTTTTTATAAAAACGGAAAATTTTTTTTATTATAAATTATAACGGGTTATATTTAAAATTATATTTTATTTAAAAATTTGTCCTTATAAAATCGTTTACGGCCTTCGTTTTACGTTAATATAAAATTTGTATTATTTTAAAGTCGTAAAATTTTTTTTTAATATTTTAAGGATATTTAAAATTAACCGAAATTTAAAACCGAATATTAATTCGTTCGGATTTCGACTTATAACGGTAAAAATAATTTGGTTAAAGTTATATTAAAAAATTAAAATAATATGTATTTATAAAACGTTAAAAGTAACAATATAATATTTTAAGGTTATTTTTATATTTTAATTCCGTTTTTTATTTTAATTATTCGTTTAAAGATAATAACTTAAAAAAATAATTAATTTCGTACCGAACCTTATAAAAAAAGCTTGCTAAAAATCGGACATAAATTTAAGGTTTTGGTCCGAAATAATTTTGTAAAATATTTTCTAATGTACGAAAAAAAGTAATTTTAACAAAATATCCGTTTAATACGGTATTTTATACGTAACGTAACCCGGTATAAAAAAAGATTTTTTGGAAAATTTGCAAGTTACAGTTAATAACGAATTAAATTTATCGAATTTTAAAATATATTATAATTTCCCTTTGGCAAAAATAATTAAAAAACCGATAATAAAGTTTTATATTAGGATATAAAATGGAAAAAAAATTTTTTTTATAAGTATTAACTTTTTTAATAATAACGACCGAAACGTATTATTTACGCGGTAAATAAAATAATATGCGATATATTTAATAAAAAATTTAAAAAGCCGGAAAATTATAAAAGCTTTAAAATTATATGTTATTTTTTCAAGGCCGAAATAATACTTTTTATCGTAAACGATATCGAAAATTTCGTCAGTACGAAAAAACGGTATATATAACCGTTTTTTCCGGTTATGTTAGTATTATAAAATAAGCCGTTTTTTAAAACATATCGAAAATATTTCGTAAACCGGCCGGTTTTTTTTTTTTTTTTTTTAATTTTACGATAATTTTAGATAATTTTTTGTCCGTAAAATAATCTTTAATAACGCGGGCCTTAAAATTATCGGTTATCGCTATTTCCGTTTTAATTATATAACCGAAAATTTTTGTTATATCGTCGAAAATGGATTTTTCGGGGTTTTGGGTTTTTTTAATATTTACGGAATTTATTTTTATAAGTAAATATAATAAAGTATCGGATATAAAATTAACTTTGTCCGAAATATAACGAACGTCGAAATAAAATTATAAAAAATAAATAAACGTAATTATAAATTTTATATTTATTTTAATAAAGTTTATATATTTTAAATTCATTTAATTTACGATATTTTTCGTAATTTTATAATCCGTTAAGATAATAATTAATTAAATATAAAATTGGATTTAAATTCGAAAATTACGCGTAATTTATATAATATACGACTTCGAATTCGATAACGGCGTATTTTATTTTTACCTTAATTGTTACCTTTAAAAAATATAATAAATTCGATTAAATTAATATATATTTTTTATCCGTTTTATTTCTGGTAATAAAAAATTATTATTTTAAATTTATAAATACGTAAGGCGTTTATTTTAATAAAAATAATAAATTCGTAACTTTAATGGATGAAATGGTAAATTTTCGTTAATTATTTTTATAAAATAACGAATTTTTCTTTTTTGCGTTAATAAAAAAGTTTTTTTTCGAAGTTTATTATTTTTCAATGCTAACCGATTTTTAAAAAATCGTAATATTTTTACGTCCTTTTTTTAATATCGTTATCTTTTTTTTATAATAATTCCATCTTTTTGCTGGTATTATGGAATAAAACGGCAAAAAAATCCCGTTATTCCGATATATATTTTTAAATTATTAAAGTTCGGTAAGAAAATAAATTTACGTAACGTTTATATACGATTTTCGGTTATAAATAAATTAAAGCCGTTTATTTTAAATCCGAAAAATTTTACGTATTATATAATTAACGAAAGCTTTAAAAGGTATTAAAATTAAACCTTTTTTTTCGAATATATCTAGGATTATTTTAACGTATTTAACGTAATTATTTATTATTTTGTTAAAAATAATTACGTCGTTTATATAAATAGCGGTAAAATTATTTATTTTCCGGGAAATACGGTTTATAAAACGTTATACGTACGTTAAGTTATTTCGGAATTTTATAAAAATTACGTTTAAAATTTGGAAACCTTTAAAGGAAACGATAATTATCTTATTTTTGTATTTTTTATAAATAAGCAGTTAATAAAAAAATTAAAAATAGTTTAAAACGGTAGCGTATTTATACCTTTTTATTTTTGGAAAATGAAATTTTAAATAAGTAAAAAATATACGTTAAATATTACGATTTTTTTTAACGCCTTAAAATTAATAATAACTTTTTCTTTATAAATATTATTTACCATATGCCAAATTACGAAAACCGGGTAACCGAAAGATATAAGTTTATTTATTTAATTTAACCCATTAAATTCGTATATTTCGTCGAATTTTTCGTTTAAAAACTTCCGATTTTAGATTTTTAATATAAAAAAGGCGTTGGTTTAATCTGGTTTTATTATCCTTTAACGAAATCGATACATATTTTTTTTTTAGTATTTATATAATACTTTTCGTTTATTAAATTTTTTTCGTTTTTAAGATTTTTTTAAAACGTTATATTAAAATTAATTCTGTATTTTGTATATGGATATTTTTTTCGGTAATTATTTCCGGCATATTATCGGAACGGTTTGCTTTAAATAATAAAGTTACTTTTCTGAATTTTGTTTTATTACCGTATACCGCGTTTTATATATTTTCGTTAATTATTTCCGTAAAATATATAATATATATAACTTTATTAATAATTTTAAATTTTTATAAAAACCAGAAATTTTTAATTTTAGTTTTTATTCGTTTAATATCGGGGTTTTTCGTATTTAATACGGCGGTTATTTATATAAAAGATAATTTTTTTATGTCGTAAAAAAATAACTTTTTTTATTATTATTTTTAATCTTACCAAACCGTATTTTTTTTTCGTAACCGTATGGGTTCGGACGTATAATTTAAAAAAGGAATCGCTTTTTGGACTTTGGCCGAAATAATAACGTTAACGATGTTTTCGTATTCCGCGATAAAAACGTAATTTTTTCGGAATTTTTTTCCTTAAGTTTAAGGAGATTTATATAAAAAACGGGTACCGTTATTATTAAATGGGACGGGATAATTATATTTATGGTAATTAAAACCCGTTTTTTAACGGGCTTTAGTTTTTATATAACTTTTATAAATATAAATATATTTTCGTAAAGCGTAATAATTATTATTTTATTAAGGTAATTTAATATAATACCATAATTAATTAAGAATTTTATATTTAAAAGTATATTAAGTTTTAAAGATTAGGTTAATTATGTTTTAATTTCGAATATTATAATTTTAAATATGTTATAAAAGTTATTTAGGATTTTAAAAATAAATACGGTTTTTTCTGAAAGTTCGATAAAACCTTCGACCTTTGTAATTTTAATATTTTGTCTTATAAATATTTTCGCTTTCCTTCGAGGAAACGTAACCGTATAGATAATTGGATAAAATGATAGATTACTACCTTAATTCCCGTACTTCACTAAAACCCATCCCTTTCGCAGGTAAGTTCCTCCGACATTAAAGAATTAATACAATCCCAACCGCTTAGGAGTTTTATTCCAAGGCGACTTCAAACTGCCTAACTCCAAGCCAGCTCCTATCTATATCGATTCTTATCGAAATTTTAAAGATTTTTCGTAATCCGGACTAGCCGGGCAAACTATCGCTCGTAATCCTTTAGTTTACATTATTCTAAAATTTAAATTTCGAAATTTTCGAACCGGGTTTTATTTTTCCCGTCCAGTTTTATTAATAATATCTTTATAATTTCCATATTATTCGGTATAAGTTCCGTTAAAAATTTATTATTATAATTTTTGCGGATTAAATTATATCCGAAAATTAAAAACCGAAATTAATCCTTTAGGGATAAATTTTCTGGTTCGATAATAATATCAATAAGTTTAATGCATCCGGTAACCTTATGGGGATTTTGTACCGTAAAAAAATTGGGTTTTTTGGAAACCTTACGGTTACGGATTACCGGTATTATACATTCGGAATTGCGCATTATATTTAACTATTTTAATAAAGGTAATTCGAAAACATGATCTGGTACTAAGTATTTTTTATTTAATTTATCGTATTAATATCTCCCTTTTAGTTATGGGAATAATTAAAACTGGCGAAAATTTATACAGCCTTTTATGCGTACTTAAGGTTTACCTTTAAGGTTTATCGTTAAAGTTTATTTTTAAAGTTTATTTTTAAGGTTTATTTTTTAAAGTTTATCTTTAAGGTTTATTCTTAAGGTTTATTACTTAGCATAAGGTTTATCAAAGTCGAAACTTATCGGCAACCATATATTTTGCTTTAAAATAAGGTTTTATGGGATTAAGGTATATAATTTATCTTAACCGTAAAAACCATTAATCAGTTATCGTATTCGAAGATATAAGGTATAATATTTATCGTATGGATTATATGTGTAATAATTTTCTGTATATTTGGCTCAGCCTGGAAAATAAGGCTTGAACCTATATCAACCTTGCATAAATATTTTCGCGTTAAGGGTAAATTTCTGGAGTTAATTTTTGTTTATTAAGATATTAATATAATCAGTATCGAAATAAATGCTTATTAATTTTAGGTTATCTTTAAGCGCCATTTATATACGATAATAGGTATATTTGAAGATTTTGACGAAATGGCTTATACGGTTAAAAAATTTAACGATTATCGTATTATAAATTTCGTTTATTATAAAGGTTTCCGGGTTATCGTTTATTATTTACGTTTTAAGGGTTTCGTTAAACGTTTTAATAATTATAATACGTTAATATCGTTAAAATATATTATAAACGAAAAACGTTAATCTGTTCTTAAATATTTAAATATAATAATACTATATAAATATTTCGGTTACCTTATTTATCGTTATTTTATTTTATTTATTTAAAGATAAAATATTATAATAAAAATTAATTATATTTTTGCCGAATATAATACTTTAAGCGAAATACGAATTATCGATTTTTTTACGAATTTATTTATTAAAATATAAATTTTTTTTTCTTTTTATTAGTTAATATTTTTATTATTACTGTTAAAGTAAACTTTATCGTTAATTCCAACATAACCGTTTTTATTTCGGCATAATTTAACCTATTTTTTCTAGGTTTTACGTTACGGACGCCAAAATTTACGGTAACCATATTCGTATTTTTTATAACCTTTTAACTGCCTTTTTTAAAAAGGTCCTTTTCGTCCGTCTTTATAAATCCCGGTATTTCGATCGTTATCGCGTTTTTTATTAAAAGGACGGTCGGCGTTAAATTATCTTATACCGTACTGGTAACCGGGGCGGTTACGGCAACGGTAGCCGTTTTTACGATATCTACTACCATAACTGCTTCCGTAAAATCCGCGGTAATTATTTCGTTTGCCGTAATTACGGCCCTAAAAATTATTTTTATCTTTATCTTCGAAAATATATACGGCTTAAATTAATAATTTAAGGGCCTAAGTAATTAAGCTATTAATTATTTTAGGTTATAATTAATTATTAATAAAATAAAATAAAAAAATAAATTTAACTAAAAATAAAAATAAATTACCGGATTATAAATTTTTTTTTATAAATATTAAATTTTTTTCGAAATATATAATAAAACCGTTAATCGTTACGTTTATTATCGGCTTTGTAACTTATATTTTAAACGGAACGTTTATTATATTCTAGATATGGATTATATATTATAAAAACGTATTATATCCGGCCGTTTTATACGTACGGATTAAAATTATCGTTTAAATACGAAACGTTTCCTTTTATTACATTGCTTATTTATCGTATTTCGATATATTTAAGATTTTTATTACGTTTAAAATATTAAGTTAAAAACGGATAATTATTTTAATTAACGTATATTCGAAATTATTTTATATAATTATTCGGTCCGTATCGTCGAATTAAACTATATATTAAATTTATACGTTACCATAAAATAATTATACGAAATTATTTTAAAAAAAAAATATTTCGAATTTTGCCGTATTACGTATAAAATTTGTAAAAAGATACATATTACGTTAATATATATTTTAACAGATAATTATTAAATTATTTTTATTATAAAAACTTAAAAAATCGGTATAAAAAAACCCGACGTATTAAATTTTTTAGCCGTAAATATTTTTTTTTATATTTAATTTTCGGCGAAGGCGTTTATAATACCGGAGATCTTATTAATTACGGTTCGAATCGGTTTATTTTTTAAAATTATTATTACGGTTACCGTTGTTTTTATAATACGATTTTTATTTATGCCTAAAGGGTTATTATTATTATCCGCCATATTTAGTATCCGTTTTCTAAAAAACGGAATCGATAATTATTCGAAATTTAAAACCGGGTAATAAACCGGATACGATTTTGAAATAAAAAATTAAAAAATAAGTTTTAAAAAAGGTTAAAAGATAAATTTTAAAATAAGGTTAATTTTTTTTCCAGTAACGGTATAAAAGTACGTTCTGGAAACGGAAATTTTAACGGAAACAAATTTTCGGACTTATCGTTTTCGGATTTATTTTGCTTAAAGTTTAATAAAAAAATAAAGTTTAAATCCTTTTATTTTTTAAAGGTAGGTATAATAAGGTAAATTATTTTTCGAAATTTACGTTTTTAATCGTTTGTAAAATAATTATAATTTCCGTTTCGGTATTAACCGGCCTTATTTGCAAAAAAAATAAAAGAAAATATTCGGAATCTTAATTTTGCCGTATAAGTAAAAGGTTACCTTAAGACGGGCTTGGTTAAACTTTATTATCCGATATATGTAGGTTACTTTTACCGAAAATCGTAATAATACTTACGTATTTAAATAGGATATAAACGTTAACTTTTTATATCGTTCGTTTTGTTTTAACGGAATCGGTTATTTATGAATCCGGATAATTTTTGGATTTAATATTAACAAATTAAGATCTGTCCGTATATCGTTTAATATATTTATTTTTAACGTTTAGATTTAATAAGGTAATAAAGTACCGAATACGAATAAAGGCGTTTTTATGGTATTTTTTAATTTAAACGATAATAAAATATATTATTAAAAATTTCTATATTTCGTAATAATTTTTTATTTTTACTTTTAAATCGTTTAAAGATATAAAAGTACCGGTATAAAATATTCCAAATTAAAATTAATATTTAACCCATAAGTTAAAAATATCGAATTAAATGTTAACGAAATAAGGCGGGCAGTAAGATAAACAAAAAGGTAAAGTTAAAAAAAATTTCGGAAATAAAATTTTATTTATTAAATAAGGTAATATATTTTCCGGATTTAATAACCGGACGAAAAAAGAACGTTTTCGATTATTAGCTAAAAATTAAATAAAACGTTTCCGAAAGATCCTAAATTTGCCGAAAGGTTATCTTAAGCGGAAAAAAAAGATATATATAGGTACGAGGTTTCGGTATTACGAAAATGTTATTAATTATTAAAACAAATCCCGATTTTATTTATGGACCGTCTAAAAGCTATCTCGAACCTACGGCTCGTTTTATTTACTTATTGATCTCCATAACGTCTTAAAGACGTTTCCTTTCCATCTCAAGACGTTATATACATAGCTTAAGGAAGGTGCCCCCTTTCCGTGGCGGAAAGAGCGTATCATTTCGTTAGTTTATTATTTTAATCGGGTTTAAACTTTTCGAGTTGTTATTAATTAAGATAATATTTTACCTGAATTCTCAAAATACGATATTAATAATGCGTAATAGTAAAGCTTCTTTATAAATCTTTTTACTTATAATAGTTTATTAAAATACAGAGATCGGACGTATTAAAACTAGGCATATTCATAATTAACGATTTAAAAAAATTTCGTAGAAACTTAAGTAAAGGTTTTAATTTTCGAATATAGTTTAGTTTGCTAAAACGACTCTAATTAATTTTTAAAGAGCTAATATCGAGTAATAAAAGACGTATGGGAATAAACCCTAAAAATTAAAAATTAAAAATAAAACAATAACCCGTTAAGTTTAACAGTTTTAAAATTTAAAATTTGTTATAATATCAGCTAAAGGATTACGAAAACCTTTAAAAATTCGGATAGAAATCGATGTAGATAAAGGTTTACTATAAAAAGAATAAGTTATATTAAAGTCTAATAATTAAGATAATAATTTATCGTTTTATTTAAATTTATTTATAAGATTACAATTTTGTAAATAAGAAAGCTATTATATGATATATTTATTATATAATATATAGTTCTCAAACCCGTTATTGTTGTTATTTTCCAGTTTTCCTAACAATGTCTTTATGGTACCCATATTTTTCGGCATAAGTATTGCTAAGGATCGATTACCGTTATTTTCGTGAATTAAATCGTATCCGAAGATTAAAAGCCGAATTCGGTTTTTTTAGGACAGGTCTTTTAGATCGACGGTGCTGTCGATCATCTTGGCCCGTCCGGTAACTTTATGGGGGCTTTGGATTATAAATAAAACGATTTTTTGGTAAATCCTTTCGTTGCGGATTACCGGTATGGTATAGTTAGAATGGCGCGGTATGTTTAACTGTCTTGATGAAGGTAACTCGAAAAGTTATGGGAATGATTAAGGTTGGAGTTCCTAGCCCCTTTCCTGGCTGACATCTGATACTTTTAGCCGTAAAACTGGCGAGGGCTCGTACAGCTTTTTATGCGCACTTAAAGTTCACCCTTAAGGTTTATCGTTAAAATTTATTCTTAAGGTTTATTCTTAAGGTTTATTTTTAAGGTTTATTCTTAAGGTTTACTGCCTGGCATAAGGTTCATCAAAATCGAAACTTATCGGCAACCACGTATCAGTCTGCTTCAGAGTAAGGTTTTATGGGACTAAGGTATATAATCTATCTTAACCGTAAAAACCATTAATTAGTTATCGTATTCGAAAATATTAGGTATAGTATTTATCGTATGGATTATATATGTAATAATTTTCTGTATATTTAACTCAGCCTAGAAAATAAGGCTTGAACCTATATCAACCTTGCATATAATATATAGTTAAAGTTAATATTTTATAAAACTTTAATATTATTATTAACTTTTAAAATAAAAGTTTAAATTTAAATTATAAAAAGTTAAACGCTATTTAAATGTTTTATATTTTACGTTACTAAGTCGCTATTATAATAATTATATACGCAGCAAAATTATTTACTTTTTGCGAAAACATAACGACGACTAATATATAATTAAATGCCGATTAAATTCTACTTAATTTTTAAAAAGTAAATATATTAAACTTAATATTAATTTTAAATAATAATTAAGTATTAGAGCTGTATATTAAACTAAGATATAAGTATAAACTTAAATAAGTAATAAAGTTAATTAAACTTTTTACATAAGATTATAATTTATTTAAATAAAACTAAAATATTACTTAAAAGTATTATAAAATAAGTTAACACTATACTGTAAATAAGCTTATATATCTCCTTTTTTAAAATTAATTTAAATTAAAAGTTGATGTTATTATTAAATTTTTTAAAATAATATTTAAACCTATAAAAGTAAAAATTAAATTTCTTTCTTACGAACTTAATTATTATTTAAATCATAATCATATTATCGGGGTTTTATCTATATACGCCAGGGTGCCTTTATAAAGGGGCCTTTTCTCTCTCTCTCTTTTTGAAAACATTTAAAAATATCCATAACGTATTATTATGTACGCAAGTGGGATATATAAACGAATCGGGTGCTTTTTCGTACCTCGTAATATTTGCAATATTAAATTTAAATTAATTAATTATAAATTTTCCATTTAAAAATATGTGTACATATTATAATAAAAGATATCGTTAATAATCGTTCTTTTTAAACCGGCGTTAGTATTTACGAATTGGTTTTAATATTAACCCGGCCGTATATAGTTCTTTTATTTAAAACTTTTTATAATAAATACCACCGACCTACGTTATTTTAAAACCAGATAAGGTAATACGCGTATATAATAATTAAAGATGCCGTTTATAATTATTATATTGCCGTTAACAATGGTGTTTTATTCGGCCGGTATATATATTCGCAAGTTACTTATACTATTAATTAGGCCGCCTTTAATCATTCCCTCTTATTTCTTTAACAATAACTACCGTGCGTTTTAGGGTTTTGAAACCGGATAAGATAATACGCCCTTATATATATTAAGGTTATTATTAAGGATCAGTTTTTATTCGGTCGGTACATATATTTATAAATTATTAATAAAATTAATGCGGCCACGTTTAATCCTTTTATTCGGATTCTTTTACAATAATTACTGTCGACTTATAATATTTTAAACCTAAAAATAATAATATGCGTATATATAAATTAAGGATACCGTCCGTAATCGTTGTTCTCCTTTTATGTATTAATCGTATTATTAATATTAAAAATTAAACATTTAAAATCAAGAGGTTAAAATAGGTTAGAAAGTTTCTAATTGGTTCATATAACATTAACGTATTAAAAAGGTAAAATATGTAAGGTTAATCTAGGTTCAAGCCTTATTTTTCAGGCTGAGCTAAATATATAAAAAACTATTACGTATATAATCCATACGACAAATACTATATCCAGTATCTTCGAATACGATAATTAATTAATGGTTTTTACGGTTAAGATAGATTATATACCTCAGTCCCATAGAACCTCATTCTGAAGCAGAACCTCACTTTAAAGCAAACTGCTGGGCCCCCGTAAGCACGCAATTTCTCGACTGATGTTGGCTTGGGAGGCTTACATGCGTGGTTGCCGATAAGCTTTATTATACGTTATAAGGTTTTTTTTAACAAATTATTAAATTTTATATAATATATTATTAATATATCGATTAATAATAAAAGATCTATCGTTTAATAACTTTGAAAAATAATATAAAACTAAAAACGATTATTTAAAACCTAAAGGTTTAAAACTTAAACCGGTTAAAATAACGTTAATATTACGGCAAAAATTTTAACATTATAGTAATAAAAATAATATTAAAAACGTTATAATATAAATTTACGTTAATATTTGTTTCACAAAAATTATTAATAAGGTTAATAAACTTTTTATATTAATATTATTTTTACTTAAAATTAAAATTAATTAATTTAAACCTATTATATAAGACTACTTGTAATATACGAAATCAACCCGGGAAAAGTTTGCTAAAACAGGGCTTAAAAATTATATTAATTTCCAAAAAAAACCCTAATTTATAAACCTTATTTTCCACGCTGAGCTAAATATACAGAAGATTATTACATATATAATCCATACGATAAATACTATACCCAGTATCTTCGAATACGATAATTAATTAATAGTTTTTACGGTTAAGATAGATTGTATACCTTAGTCCCATAGAACCTTATTCTGAAGCAGACTGATGCGTGGTTGCCGATAAGCTTCGACTTTGATGAACCTTATGCCAGGGTTCCGCATGGTCGCAGTAAACCTTAAAAATAAACCTCAAGGATAAACATTAAGAATAAATGTCAGCTAGCAGGGGTGCACTAGCACTCCATATACGGAAAGGCTCCCTTTGATCGGACCATATATATTCCGTGAACAGATTACCTTAAAGTACAGTACGCGTTCTAAAACGCCTGCAACTAGTTATGCAATATAACATTACTAATAACCCTTATATCTAATAATTAAAAGTCTTATTCGCTTAATTCGCGTTATTATTAATTAATTAATTATTATTAAGACGATATAAGCTATATATTAGTAATAATTATTTACATCCTTTATTAGCCATAATAATAACCGTACCGATAACGTCCGTAATTATTTACAATAATTTTAAAAATTAGGATAAATTTAAGGACGAATTTAAAACTAAAACTAAAGGATATAATTTATGGAAATATATTAACCTTAATCAGAATTTCCCATAACTTATTAAATTTATGCCGCCCGATATAACCTCTTATTTAAAAAAACGACTTTACTAATTAACGCGGGAAATTAGTTTATCCTCCAAAAAAATTATATAAATCGAAAAAGTCGATCGAACGGATTATCCGATAAATATTTTCGAAATAACGACCGAAAGTAAATAAACTTATAACCAGGATTTTACGACTTATATTTACTTAAATCGAAAATATAAAATTTCCCGAAAAAGTTTTAAATAATATTTCTTTATTAATTAAACAAATTTATTTAAACCTAAATAACGATTTTAAGGATTAATATATTAAATTATAAAAAGCCGGAAAAGTTTACCATAATCGATTATTTATAAATACTAAATACGAATATAAAAAACGATTAAAATAAATTCCGAAAATTGTTAAGAAGTTTAATAAGTAAATAATAAAATAGCAAAAAATTATGGCTTAAAGTTAACGTTATAGGATTTCCGAAACGATTATGCCGGTTATTTAAACGAATTAATTATATATAATAATAATACCGATTATACCTAATTAGTCGAATTTAATCATATTCTTTAAACGGGATAAAATCCCAAAAAAATTTAATTACTTAAAAGTTAAAGTTAATTTTTTAAACTATTAAATTATAACGAATTTATAATAATTAATAAAAAACGCTAAGGTAACGTTTTTAACCTTTTATAAAACTTTTACAAACCTTTTAAATCAGGACGATGCTAATCAGAAAAAAATTAAGGATATTAATAATCAGCTACGTAATAAAACCTTTAGAAAAAGGCCGAAACGAAATAATCGTAAAAGATCCCAAACGGACCGAAATAATAACAGTAATAAACGGAAACGCCAAAAATTAAACGTATAAAAAATTTGGTATAAAACGTACCTAAACCCTAAGCATAAGTTACCCTAATATTATTACGTATTCTTTAATAAAGCCTTAATAAAGTTCAAAATTAATAAAACAAATTTAATATTAATCCAGGACCGGATTATTTCCGATTAATCCTTAAAGGAAAAAATTAACCGTTTATTAAAAACCCAAAAGAATTTAATTATCTAAAAAAAAATTAATTCCTAAAAAAAAAAAAAACAAATCCTAACGTACTTTTTAATTTTTAATTAACGCAATATAATAAATATTACGTTTTACCCCTTAAAAAATTTATCCATTTTAAATTTAAAATTTATCATATACATTTTTAACCTTATTAATAAAATCCTAAATTATAAGATAATAATCTAAAATAACGAAATATACGCAAAAAAAAAAATTTCGTTCCGATTAATAAATACGGCAAAATAAACGTTTTATTTTAAAGCCCTATAGGCCCGAAAACGTTACGTTTATATAACGTAACTTATTACGAAAATTTCGCGTATAATTTAATGTCCTTTCGGTAACTTAAAAAAAAGGTATTAATAAAATAACCGAAAAAATTATAATTTTATTCGAAATAAATTTTATTAAATAATCGTTACGTTAATAAATAAATTTAATTAATTTATTATTGAAAATATTAATATAATAATTACCCATATAGCCTTCGTATTTTATAAACGAAACGTTAATTTATATATAACGAAATTATTGCGAACCGGTAACGGTACGATATAATACCTAAAATTAAAATACTTAAGGCCCGAAATAATTATTTAATTATAATCCTACATAAAAAAATTCCGTTTAAAAAATTTTATAATAATCAAATACCAAACGTATAATAAGGTAAAGGTTAAAAAATAAATATACCAAAAGCCGAAAAAAAAAGTATCCCGATTAAAATAACGAAGTACTATCGATTTTATAAATTTCGAAAAAAAATTTAAAAGATATAAATACGTTATATTTACGACCGATAAATATATAAGTTTTATCTAAAATAATTACCTTAAAAATCGAAAACAAAATATAATAATTATCATATTCCGATATTTCCTAAAAGTTTTAAAAAATTAGAATAAAATCGTTCCGTAAATATTCGAATACGATAACGAAATTTTAAAAAATTATTAACTTCGAAATATATTTTAACAAGTTTTTTTTAATATTAAATTTAAACCTTTAATACCGTATATATAAACCCAAAACGGAGGTACAAAATATTTAAAAGATGTTATTAAAAAAATAATTACGATACGAAATAATATTAAATTACTTTCGTTTTTAATCGTATATATCCTTAAAGCAACAATATATTTATATAACCGTAGCCTTAAATACGTTTTTTATTTGATAAAACTTATACGAAATTTATTATATTTACCTAGCATATAAAAATAACATTATAATATTTGATCGGAAATTTTAATAAACTTATTTGCGAATATATAATTATATAACTTACGTTATAATTGTTACCGTTATTAAAAAAGATTTTAAAAATTAAATTTTAAAATATAAATTAACTTTTTCGACGGTTATTAATTTATGAATATTTACGAAATCGAAAACCCGTTAATTAATAAAATTATTACTATTCGAAACGTATAATTTAACGAAAAAATTACTTTTTTAGGTAATATTAAAATTTTAAAAAATATTTTTCTTTTACGTTACGGAAAATAAATTACGTAAATTATTCCGATAAGTAAAATTATTTAATTAAATTTATATTTACCTTATATATATATAAAAAGAAAATAAAAACTTAAACGGAATAATTTAATTACCGGTTAAATAAAAAAGATAATTTTAAAGTAACATAAACGTACGAAACGTACGGAATAAAAAAAAATTAAACCTATTCGTATGGAATTAATTACTTTTATACGACCGTTATATTCGAACTATTTCCGTCCCTTAACCCATTATTTTTACCAACGTTTACTTTGATAATTATTATAATTAATACGTTAACGGAAAAAATAAAAATAGTTTTAAATTTTTATCGTTTTATTTAATTTAAAATAATAAAAAAAAACGAAAATACCTTATGGATGATAAACGTAAACTTTCCGTACGTTCCGTATCGAAAAAATAATTATCGGTATAATTATAAAATATAAAAAACTACGTTTAACGTAAAATAATTAACCCATTTTATTAATACGATCAACAATCGGCCAATAAATTACGGAAATTAAAAAAAATAATTACCCGAAATACGCGTTATTTTAATCAGAAAAGTTTTAATATAAAAAATTATAATATAATCCCTAAATCGCAAAACGGGATATATAAACGTAACTTACCATTATTACCGTAAAACCATAAAAAATTAATTATATACCCGTTAAAAAAATTATTCCGTAAAACCGAAAAAATTTATTTATAAAATTACAAAAAAATATAATCCTAAAAAACCGTTAATTAAACTTTTATTTTAAAAAAATAAGTTTTAAGATATATATAAATATATATTTATAAATTTAATAAATATGGTTAATTATAAAAATATAAAACGCGTTTTATCGTACGAAACGATTAATAACTTAAAAATTCCTATAATAATATATATATATATATATATTAATTAAAAAATTATTTCGAATTTTAATTATTATTACCACTAAATTTAACTTAAAACTTAAGCAATATAACGTTATAAATGCCTCCGTTAACGCAAATTTACCTTATTAAGTATTTATAAAAATACCCTTAAATTATTTATAACGTAATAAAATCCTTTTAATTAAAAAAATATTATATAAATTAAAAAAATTACCTTTATTATAACAGAAACATTTTATTAAAATATTTAAAAAGTTAAAACTTAATCTTATTTCTTACGACCCTTATTATTTTATTCGTTAAAAGGTACTTTTTTTTTATATATAAATAATATTATTACAATTTACCGCAAAAAAAATCAAAATTTCGTTAATTAATTAATTTAACAAATATAATAACGGTATACCCTTATAAAAAATAAGAACTTATAATAAATTTTTAATATTAAAATAATTAAAAATAAACCGAACCAAAAAATTTAATTATTTTAATCCGACTTTATAAATAAATTAATTAACTTTCCAGATACGTTAATAACGGACGTCGAATTATTACCGAATTTAATCTGGCCTATTTAAGTTCCGTTAATAAATATTTTAAAAAAAATCCATTTTATTTTATACGTAACGGTTAATACGCAACTTAATATAACTTTTACGCTATCCAAACTTACCCGATTTAATTTAAATCCTAATAACATATATTATAAAATTATTAATCGAATTATTTTATACTTAATCGGAACCAAATTGTTAACGTTATACTTCAGAAATAAAAATTCGTTAAATATTTAAAACGATACCTTTTTTACGGATAATATAATTGATCGAAAAAGTTTTTAAATTTACGTTATAAAATTATTTAGAGAAATAATAAAATAACGGACGAAGAAATAAAATAAAATAATTACTTTTATAACCAAAACGGAATTATTATTTTTTACGTAAGTTATAAAAAAAACTTTATTTTATTTTCGATTAATTAAAAAATTAAAAGTTAATTTAAATATAAAATTATTAAATATATAATACGATAATTTATAAATTATACGGCTTATTAACGCCAACGTTATCTTTTTATAAACAAAATGATAATGCAGAAATATATAAAACTATTAATTTCGTAAAATCATAAAAAAAAATATAATTAAGGTAAAATATATATTTACGGACGATATATTAATTAATAAATTAATAAAGGCTTTATTATACGAATCTTTTAAGTTTTTTAAAAAATAACTAAAATTAATAAATATTATAAAAACCTTAAATTAACGGAAAAAGATATTAAAAGTTATTTTAGATAAGGAACTGGCTGATTAAAAGGATTTAATCGCCGGAGGAAAGGTAGAATAAATAATTACGGCTTTAGGGAGTAATAAAGGGTAATAATTAACGCCGTAATTACGTTAAAGTATTAAGGGGGTATGTTAGCTAATAGGGGTGCACTAGCATTCCATATACGGAAAGGCTCCCTTTAATCGGACCATATATATTCCGTAAACAGATTACCTTAAAATGCAGTACGCGTTTTAGAGCGCCTGCAACTAGTTATACAATATAACATCACTGATAACCCCTATATCTGATAATAAACCTTAAGGGTAAACTTTAAATACGTATAAAAGGCTATGCGAACTTTTGCCAATTTTACGGCTTAATTATTCCCACAGCTAAAAAGGAGATATCAATACGATAAACCAGATAAAAAATATTTAGTACCAAATTACCTTTTCGAATTATCTTTATTAAAACAACTAAATATACCGCATTATTCTAACTATACCATACCGGTAATCCGTAACGAAAAGATTTATCAAAAAATCGTCTTATTTATAATCTAAAGCCCCCATAAAATTACCGGACAGGCCAAAATAATCGATAATACCGTCGATTTAAAAAACTTATTCCAAAAAAACCGAATTCAGGTTTTAATTTTTTGATACGATTTAATTTACGGAAATAACGGTAATCGATTTTTAATAATATTTATACTGAAAAATATAGATACCATAAAAATATTATTAAAAAAACTGGAAAAGGATAATAATAACGGGTTTAAAATTTTCGAAATTTAAATTTGGGAATAATGCAAACTAAAGGATTACGAACGATAATTTACCCGGCTGCTCCGGATTGCGAAAAACCTCCAGAATTCCGATAAGAATCGACGTAGATAAAAGCTGGCTCTGCGAAAGGGATGGGGTGAAGGATAGGAATTAAGGTAGCAATCTATCATTTTATCCAATTGTTTATACGGTTACGTTTCCTCGAGGGAGATAAACCTAGATAAGAAATATATTACCATATAATAAATATAAAACTTTTAATAACAAGAATTAAGATTTTTTTCCGTTATAAGATTCAAGTATTTTATAATCAACGTAAAATATGTAAACAATAAAAGGGATAATTTAATTAACGTTTTCATAAAGAGCTAAAAAATAATGTTAAAAATGAAATTATTAAAATGGAACGGCTTATTATATTTAACAAATATATTACGAAGGCCGGTAAGATCGATAATCGGCAATATAAACGACGATAGGAAGGACGGAGACGGTTTGCCCCGTACAGTCCGGATTTTTTAAGGTTAATTTAGCTAGGAAATATTTTATACCTTTTAGTTCTTATATAATAACGTTAGGATTAATAAAGTTAAAGGTAACATAATAATTATCTTATTAAATCAGGCCCTATCTTAAGGTTAGAGCTGCGCTTATGGCGCAGCCGTGGCTAGTGCTTTTAATTAAGAAGTAGCTGTAAGAGTTAGATATATTAACTAACCCCTTTTAAAAAAAGACTTATAAAAATATTAAAACATTTTAAATAAAGTTTAATAATAAGGTATAAATTTTCGGGTTCGATTTAAGTAATTTTATATAAATATTGAAAAAAGAATTTGATACGAAGTGTTCGAAAATAACTTTAATTTAACATTATTTAGTTTATGATACCGCAAGAGTAATATAAAATTTATACCTTTATTTGCTTATATATTTCTACTTTTAATTAAAACCATATTATTATTACGCGCCCTAAAAAGAAGAAAATAATTTCGGTTTAAAGATATTCTAACTTTCTACTCACTTTCGGCCAGTACGATAATAATGTAATTTTATATTCCAAAATAATAAAATATAAATTTTGGTTCGTTTATAATAAATTCCGGAATACTTTTTTTCCTCGATTAGCCGGATGCGCGCGACGTGTTAAAAGTTTTAAGGTAGATATTTTGAATTTTCGAATATTTATGTTTTTGGAATAAAACGTTTATCTTTATCCGTTAAATTTCGCGGTTTTTATCGATATAAACGTAATGAACCCATACATTAACGTTAAATATATGGTTAATAAATTTACAAAAACTTTACGCCGTCGGTTTATTCGTTTTATATTAAGCGTTATATTTGGCAAAAATGGCCGTATTTTACGGAAAGAATAAATAAATACGATATATAACCTCGTTTTCGAGAAGTTGAATTTCTTTCCGTTAAAGTATATTTTCATAAAAATTTAATTTGAACCTTTTTAAATAATATACTTTATTTGGTTTAAGGTATGTCTTTATTTAAATAAATGGGAAAAAAACTATTTTTATTTATATATAAACGGAAAAGAAAGAGTTCAATTTAAGGATATTTGAACGTATAATTACCATAAAGTAAAATTATGTTTCGTGGTTCTAAATAGTTATTTAACGACTACTTCCAGATTATAATACGAAGTTTTATCTTTAAACGATAATATAAGATAGCTATTATTAACGAAATATATTTACTATCGGATAATAAAAGTGTCCCGCTTAAATGTATTAATATCCGTAACTTATGGTAAAAACTTTTTTACGTATATTACCTTACGTATATAAAAATTAATAACGCCACTATAAAGAAAAAGTTTGCGAAATAGAAGGGTTTTAATTTAATGAAGCCGGAAATTTAGTAAAGTATGGTAATAAGGTAAAGATCAGGTATTTTAATATTAGCTATTCCGAAATTAATAGTTATTATTTTCATATATTTAAAGGTTACTGTTTACATTAAACGTATTTAAACTATTTATTAATTAATATATTTAAATAATTAACGAATGTTCCCGCAATTTAATTTAATAATTTACTTATTATTATAAATATCTTTCTTTATATAAATAATAAGACAGAAATGGTATATATCCGAAATTGTTTAATTAAGATTATAATAAACCGGAAGTGTTCTTTAAAAGTTATAACAAAGGCTATTAAGTTTTATAATCTTTAAATATTTATGAACATTAAGTTCGTATATATAATAAATTAAAATAAGCTAAGATTTTTATCCGTCTTAATTAAATTAATATTAAAAACTTAGGACCGGTAAAGTTAAAAACCGTATCATTTATTAAATATAAAAGTATAATAAAAATTGACGTAGTAGATTCGGATAGTATGTTACAGTATAGGAACAGGAGTTCCTGTCTTTGGAGAAGCCTGCCTTTAGAGCCTGGTGTGGGCTCCTTGCGGCTGATCTTCGGGTAAGGGAAGCTTCGCTTCCCCACCCCAAGATCAAGGTAATCTGGAGGATCTGGATGATCTGGGATCAGATTATACAGATCATATAAATCTACGATATATTTATTAAATTCAGATTAAATATATAACGAACGGTTTTTTATATAAATAATACTTATTTAATTTCGTTGTTTTATTATTAATTTAATTTTATAATTAAATATATTATTTTCCGATTAAAGGAAAAGTTGCAAATTCTTAAACCGAATAAACGCTTAATTATTTACTATATTATTATTACCTATAAATTAAGATTTTATTTCGGATATTACTTATATCTTTAGGTAAATATATAATAAGTTAGTTATATTTTAATAATACTTTTTAATAATTAATAAAGAATTTCAGGCCTAATTAAGCATAAGTTTTTTTAAGTTTATTAAAGACGATATTATAAACCGATATTTCCAAACTAAATAATAAATTCGATATCTGTTATTACTAAAAAATTTTTAATAACAGGATTAAATAATTTACCTTTTGTCGGAAAAAACTTTCAGTTAATTAATAATATGCAAGGTTGATATAAGTTCAAGCCTTATTTTCCAGGCTGAGCCAAATATACAGAAAATTATTACACATATAATCTATACGATAAATACTATACCCAGTATCTTCGAATACGATAGCTGATTAATGGTCTTCACGGTTAAGATAGATTGTATACCTCAGTCCCATAGAACCTCACTCTGAAGCAGAACCTCACTTTGAAGCAGACTGATGCGTGGTTGCCGATAAGCTTCGACTCTGATGAACCTTATGCCAGCTGGCTCCACGGTTCCGCATGGTCGCAGTAAACCTTAAAAATAAACCTTAAGGATAAACCTTGAGAAGAAACCTTGAGGATAAACCTTAAAAATAAACCTTAAAAATAAACCTTAACGATAAACCTTAAGGGTAAACCTTAAGTACGCATAAAAAACTATGCGAACCTTTACCAATTTTACGGCTTAATTATTCCCATAACTTTATTAAGATAATTAAACATACCGCGCCATTTTAATTATACCATACCGGTAATCCGTAACGAAAAAATTTATTAAGAAATCGTTTTATTTATAATCCAAAGCCCCCATAAAATTACTAAACGGACCAAAACGATCGATAATACCGTCAATTTAAAAAACTTATTTTAAAAAAATCGAATTCGGTTTTTAATTTTCGGATACGATTTAATTTACGAAAATAACGGTAATCGATTTTTAATAATACTTATGCCGAAAAATATGGGTACTATAAAAATATTATTAAAAAAATTAAAAGATAATAATAATAACGGATTTAAAAATTTTAAAGTTTAAATTTTGGAATAATACAAAAAAGATTACGAACGATAATTTATCCGGCTATTTCGGATTATAAAAAACTTCCAAAATTTTGATAAAAATCGACGTAAATAAAAGCTAGTTCGGGATTAGGTAGTTTGCGAAAGGGATAGGGTAAAACATAAAAATTAAGGTAGCAATTTATCATTTTATCCAATTATCTACACGGTCACGTCTTTTCGAGGGAGAATTAATAATATAATACACTTTTTTTTTAAAGTTAAAGGTTTAAGAAAACTTTTTTTCTTAATAATTTACCCTTACTTCCAAAAAAATTCATTAAAGTTCCGCTTAAAAAATCCGACTAAGAAAAAAAACACCGTAACGTAAAAACCGGAAAAGGAAAGAAAAAAAAGCTTACGGCCGAAAAGTATTTAAATGTTTTAGTTAAATAAGTCATAAAATTATTAAAAGAAAACGTTAAATTCGTCCGATAAATAAAGTTTTCCGTATTTTCTTTAAGAACTTTAATTTCTCATTTAAGGACCCTAATTCCCCTTTATTCGGTTATAACCAAACTTTTAAAAAATTATATTTTTTCCCGTTTACTATAAAATACCTAAAATTGAAGGTTATAAATTAATTCCTTTTAGCCCCTATAATGGGTCTATTAACGTAAATTCTTTTTAGTAAAAGCCAGATTTTACCTTAAAATGGTACGAAAAATTTTAATGGAAGAGTATGAAAAGGTAATAGTTATTTCGTAACTGTTTGCTGGAAAAGTGTTCGATTAATTCGAACCCATTTTTAGAAATTACTTAATAACTTACCTTAGTAATTCCCTAAATGTTATTTATAATATTTTCAATAATTACGGACATTTTAAAGAACGAATGTAAGTTTTATTTGGAAATACGATAACCTAGAGTTATAAGTTCCAGATAAAATAGTTAAGGTACTTAAAATTAGATTTTTCGAAAATTATATCGATAAAGTTATCATTATCGACTGACGTATTTTTAATCGGTACCTTAAAAAAAGGAACCGGCAGACGAAATAACGATAAACGTTTTAGCAGTAGGAAAAAGGTTAGATTTTAAAAAACACCTAATACCATTTCGAAAAGGTTTAAAAATAAATAAATCTAACGTGAAATATTTTAATTACGGTAAAAAGGGTTATTATAAAAACGAATATCGCTTATTACCTGAAAGGAATTTTAAGAAAAAAAGGATTCTCCAGCCCCCAAAAAAGGCCCGCGTGGTTAAACGAAAAACTGACAGCAAGAAAAAGGATAAAAAGGAAGTTAGCCTTATTTCTGCCGATTAAAAGTTTATTATTGTTATAACTAATAGGGTTAAAAACGACGACCTAAATTTTTTTATACAAAACTATTACGGTTAAAACCTATAAATATTATTTAAAATAAGCAGCCTTTAAAGTAACTATTACGTTATAATATATTTATTACGTCGATATATAGAAGTATAAAATATACGACGAAGATGGACAGTTACGAAGAAATTTCGATAGCTATAAATAATTCTCTTTAAAACATTATATTTTTCCGGAATATACGGTATGCCTTAAACTATTAACATATAATTATAGGCTTTTATATTGGTCCGTTTATTATAATCCTAATTATTTTACGGATTTTTTAACAAAAAAATTACGATTTCTGGCCAGAATATAACGAAAAAATGCATATAAAACCAGACGATAAATATTAATGAATAAAAACCGCTGAATAACCAGACTATCTTAGGTTTTACTACTTATATCTTAAGTTACAGCAAACCCGGAAAGTTAAAACGTAAGGATACTTATATTATTTACCGGTATTTTGCATTAAATACAAACTCCTTATTACGGAAATACTTCTTGCGGAAATATATCCTTCTAACCTTATAATTTGCAAAATACAAAATTTAAGGAAAGCCAGAAAAGAATAATTACCTTTAAATTCCAATTCGGGGAAAAAAACTGGTACAAATATATGAACGATTATTATACCAAGCATACGATTAGGAAAGTAGGCGAATAAAAACATTTACTAATCATTAAAATATATCAGTTAAAAAACTATAAAAACCTTTAAAAATAAGTTATCGAAAAACCCTTAAACATAAAATCTTATATAAGGTACAAAAAGGAATACGGAACTAGATTAAGATTTCCATTTGTTACGGAAACAAAATATTTAAAACCATGATCGACTCCGGAACAAAAAGAAACTTTATTTTTTCTAAGATGCTCGAAAAATACCAGATCCTTTAAAAAAACATAAATAGCAGTTATATAAGTTACGAACGGTTAATAAAACCCTATTAATTTACGATAATAGTTAAGGGTTTTTTTTTTTTAAATTGAAAGTTTCGTAAATAAAATATAAGGATACCTAAAAATTTTTTTTTTCGATACAGCCGCCATTTTAGGATACGATATTATTTTAAAAATGGCATAATTTCGTTCCAACAACTTATATATCGACTGGAAAAGTCAGATATTTTCCTAAAGTAATTTATATTAAAAAATTCCTATAAATCTGCTATATAATTAAAAAAGCTAAAACCTTAAATCTTATAATAATAGAACCTTTTAAATATCGACGGTTTAAAACGTTATTTAAAGAATAAACCCGTAAGGAATTACCTATTTATAACTAATAAGATTATCGGATTTTTATTAAAAAAAGGCACTACTTAAAACTTTACCAGATATATTATATAAACCCTAAAAAAGCTAACATTTTTTAAAAACGCTTTTAAAAGCTTCAAAAAGGCTATATTTAAAACCCCGAATTATTTATAAGATAGCGAATTATAATCGTATTAAAAAAATTGTAAAAATTAAAATAAATAAAGATAAAATTTTATTATACCGATAGGCTTATAAGTATCGATAATTAAACGATATTATTATAATAAATAAATATCCTTTAATATTAATAAATATTATAACAAAATATTAATAACGTTAAATATTTTATATAAATTTAATCTAGGTTCAAACCTTATTTTCCAGGCTATGCCAAATATACAGAAAATTATTACATATATAATCCATACGATAAATACTATACCTAATATCTTCGAATACGATAACTGATTAATGGTTTTTACGGTTAAGATAGATTATATACCTCAGTTCCATAGAACCTTACTCTGAAGCAAAACTTTACTCTGAAGCAGAACCTCACTCTGAAGCAGAACCTCACTCTGAAGCAGAACCTCACTCTGAAGCAGAACCTCACTCTGAAGCAGAATGCGTGGTTGCCCATAAGCTTCGGTTAAAATATTTATAACCTTAAATTTACCAAACGGTTATTACTTAATTCGTAGAAATAAACGCGAAAGTAAAAATTTACTTTTAAAGTTATTTAGGGATATTACGAATATAAGATGATGCTATAAGGGCTAATTAAGACTTTAGCCAGCTTTTAATATATACTTATTATTATTTTACGGAAAATTTTAAACCGATTTATATTCGTTTACTCAAAAAATATTCTTATTTATTTAAAAACCTTAAATAAATATAAAGAATATATCGCGTAAATATTAAAAGCTTTTAAAACAGCTAACTTATTAATAAACGCAGAAAAAAGCGTTTGGTATACCGAAAAGCTAGATTTCCTAGGCTTTATTATTACCCCTAGACAAATTTAGTTCCAAAATTCCAAATTAGAAGCTATTAAAAACTGGCTAATCCTAGATAAAGTTACCGCTGTTAATATCTGTTAATTTTTGGGAGTTACCGGATATATACGTCCCCTGGTTAAGAATTACGGCAAACTGACTAGTTCCTTAACCAAGCTTACTACCAAGAAATAAAACAAGTTTTTCAAGTTCTTAAAGGAAATAAAAAAAAACCTTACGAAAAATTAAAAACAAAATCGTTAATGTTTGAATAATTAAGTTATTAAACCATAACAAAAAGAAACGATTTAAGATAAACGCGTTAGATTATGCTCTCGGAAGAATTGGGTTTTAATTTAATTAAACAGTTTAACCTCGGACCCCACCTAACGAATTACCCTAGCAATGAAGAGCGATTCCAACCAAAACACGCGATATATAAAAATCAATAACAAATTTATAAAAATGCATATAATAAAAAGGAAAATTGCATTTCGATCGGCATTACATAACGTAT
The DNA here is from genome assembly GCA_004155925.1 of Monosporascus sp. MG133. Lineage (NCBI taxonomy): Eukaryota > Fungi > Ascomycota > Sordariomycetes > Xylariales > Monosporascus > Monosporascus sp. MG133. The sequence goes on from QJNX01000322.1 coordinate 28,526, forward strand.
ACGTATGAACTGCTTTTACGATATATAATATTATATTAACTATATAATTAGGGCAGACTATAACCTAACATAAATAAATAAAATAAAGTATAAAACATGAAAAAAAGTAAGATTTTTTATATTTAGTATATATTTAAAGTATTATGTGAAAATCTACATAGTATTCGAGTATGTAACTAAATTAAAAGATTTTTTTAGGTTATTACTTGGTAGTAAACGTAGTAAGATCGATCACAATATCGCATATTTAGAACTTTAATATTAAATAAAAGGAAATATAAATTACACCATAGTTGTATTATTTTAAAAATTATAGTTAAGAAGACTTATGCTTTCGAAAATCGTTGAATTATAAGCCTTGTATTAATTTTGTGAAATGTCATTTTTATTAATACGGAATGCACATTAATAATAATGAATAAATATATTAGATTAAGTATTATTATATAATTTTAAAACCTTTTTATGAATTATATCTTAATACATATCTTATTACTATAATATAGGTTAATATATGTAATTAACAAAATAAATCTCAAATGGTAATTGAATTCTAATTAACTTTTATATCAATTTATTTGATAAATAGTTTATTCTGATGGCGTATTTTTGTTTCTGTTCAAATATATTAAATATAAAAACCAAAATATTACCATTTTTATTATGCCTAAAATAATATCTAAATTAGAATAAAATATTTTCTATATTCGATTTATATATAAGGTATGTTTTCAAGCTTAATAACTTATACTATAAAGAATATTATTATATAAGAAAACAACTTTTTTTTACTCAAATTTAATTCTGAAATGTTATAAGTTTTATGTATGCAAGGTTGAGCTAGGTTCAAGCCTTATTTTCCAGGCTGAGCCAAATACACAGAAAATCATTACACATAAAATCCACACGATATATAAATTTTATGTATAATATTTTACATTTATAGCCGCATATTATTTTGTATAAATATAGTTTATTACGTAATACATTATCGAGTTCTATATAATGTAAAATCTATTACTATATGTACTTTTCTTACTTTTTGTTCAGTTTTTATATATCGCGTGTTTGGCGGAAATCGCTATTCATTAGGTCGGGTCGAAGGTTAGGCTGTATTAAATTAATATTAACTTGTTAATAATTGCGGTTTTAATCTTGTTAAAAATCTATTATAAATATTCATTAAAATTTTTTTAAGTTAAGCGAGGATATTACTGTTTTGTTAAAGTTACGAACGAACTTCCGGTAATAATTTGCCTATATAAAAAAGGTTTTAATCTTGGTATTGGTAAAAGTACTTATTAATCGTTCATTATTATTATGCTTATTCAAAATATATTATAGTATATCCGAAAGTAGTAATATATTTAGGTATGGTCCTTTTTGCTTATAAGATTTGGCTTTTCCCGCGTTAACTAAAAGATTACCGTTTTGTGAGTCTTAAAACCTTTCTAAATTTGTTTACCTTTTTTCAGAATCTTAATAAATAAAAATGTTATTAAAATAGCAGGTAAAAATATTAAAACATTCGTATAATATATAGTTAATTATTCTTATAACGTTGAGGATACGTTAATAAGCTTAAAAATATTATAAAGTTCTTATATAGTCCGTACCTAGTTTTAAGAATTCTCTTTTATTCATTTCCGGTTGTTAATACGAATTAAATTAATCTTTTTTAAATTTAACGTCATACACTGTTTAGTTTCATAAAAATAACCTTATATATCAGTAATTTAAATAAACTATTAGCTTCTCAGCCGTAATAATATTTCATTATTCCTAATTATTTAGTAATCGTAGTTTTCCGGTTTATTCGGAACGAAAAATATAAAATTACTTACTAGTAATCTAAAACGTTTACTATATTCTTTTTGTAACTTATTTTTGAAATCTTTTCGTGATACGTAGGAAGTTTATTTATTTAGGTTATATATAAAATAAAATGTAATTATTTTGCCATTTCTTAATAGTGGTTCGTAATCGTACTTATTATATCATTAATTGGGTTTCGATTTGGTTTTTAGAAAGAGAACGAAATTATAAAACTATGGGAATAGTTTTATTATTTCCTCTGGCTTTTAAAATAAATATTTTAAATCGTCGTGTATTTTTTATAAACGTACTTTAATTATAACGATAACGTATCGTGTATATTTATTTCATCTTTTTTATATATATCTTTTTTTTAAAGTGATAAGGTATTTACTATATCCTTATCCTTATACTTACCGCCTTCGCTATGGGTTAAGTGTTAAAATCTTTTCTTTAACGCGTTTTATAGATAAAATATAAAATAAATTTTATCTAGTTAAGATTTTACCTATAACCTATCCATTATTAAGTAAATTTGTACTTTATATGTTTCTAATTTCGTAAGGCTTAGTTTTAGTCTTTTATGGTAACCATAATTCGTTAATTATTTCAATGTGATATAGTTTAGGTCAGTTCCGTAAATTATTACAACGGTATATCATTTTTTGACTTATATTTTAAACATAAGACTTCGTAATAATAATAACCGAATCTATTATTCGACAGTTTAATTAACCGGTTAATTTAACATATGAAAAAAAACGCATACGCGATAAAATATTAATATATAAAACTTAGCAGAAATTTATTATTTTTATTATTCTGGATTTTATTAAAAATAAGTACTATTATATGTTATATAAAAAGCTTATAATTCTTTTAAAAGAAAACTGGATTCTGTTATATGTTTAGAAATTATTATTCGAAATTAAATTAAATTATATTACCTTAAACGAATCTCCCTTAAGGAGACGTGACCGTATAGACAAAATTGGAGAAAATGATACATTGCTACCTCAATTCCTGTGCTTCACTAAAACCTTTCCCTCTTGCAGGAGTTTCACTCGAAGACGACTTCAAACTACCTAACCCCGCTCCTATCCATATCGATTGTTATCGGAATTCTAGAAATTTTTCGCAATCCGGAGCAGCCGGGCAAACCATCGTTCGTAATCTATTTTATATTATCCCAAAATCTGAACTTCGAAATTCTCGAACCGGTTTTTATTTTCCCCGTTTAGCTGTATTAATAATATTTCCATAACTTCCATATTATTTGGCATAAATTCAGTTAAAAATTTATTATTATAATTTTCGCGGATTAAATAGTATCCGGAAATTAAAAGCTGAAGTCGATTTTTTGGTGATAAATTTTCTGGCTCGATTATAATATCGATAAATTTAACGCGTCCAGGTAGCCTTATAAGGATTTTGTACCGTAAAAAAAACCTTTTTTTAAAAAAATTCCTACGGTTACGGATTATTAATATTCTCAAACATTTTCAAAATAAACTTGTTTAGAATATTTAATACTACGTGATTATTATAACAATACCATTATCCCTTAATAAATCGAAATATAATAACCCTACCCTAACGTATTATGACGCATTAATTAAAATTAGGGCGTATATAGAAATATATATATTACCGAATATTCCTGTTACGTAAATATTGGATAAAGTTTTAAATTATAAGGCGTTAATAAAATAGGATTGATTAATATATATATATAAACATGAAATCTATTTATTGTTATATAGTCATTAAAATATGTCTTATTTATAATAAATTGTAATAGTATTTAAATAAATAAATCAACGTTTCGATTGTATATATATAACCTATCAAACCTTAATAAGAAACGTAGTTATATATTTAATAATATCTAATATTACATTTTAGGGGTTTAAAACGAAATATTAAGTAACGTATTACGTTATCCGTGTTTTTCTTTGTTGAATTAAAATATAGCCGTCATATTATCAAACGAAAAATAACGATTGTTAAACAATATATTGTTTAATCTTAAAATCAATAGTTTTTATATTATAAATCTAATTAATGATAGTATTAAAAATAACATATAATTTAAACCGTTTCGTATTTTTAAATATTTATAAATAACAACCGTTTACGGGATATAAGGGGTATTTAAAATATATTCATCGTATAATTGTGTTTAAAATCATATAACTATAAGTTTTTGAATAATACTAAAGGAGCTTTGTCATTGTACCTAAGTTATTATCGAATAAATAATTTATATAAGAATTAAAATCTTAAATATCGTAACATATTTATTATTATATCGAAATCTTTAACCATTACTTATTATAGCCGATATTCCGTTTACTTGTATAAAATTTTAATATAAAGAATTCCGAAACTAACCCGGTATTCCAGTTATACCGAAAAAAACGTAATATTAAATAAGTGGAATGTCGCACCTTTATAAATCGGATATTTAAAAAAAAGGGTTTTTAAAAACTAACAGCGGAAATACCAGTAAGCCCTTATTGGGCATACTTAGCGCTAAACGATATATTTAAATCCCCGGTAAAAGTACATGCCTAGGAAAACTTATATTTAATAAAATCTAGCATCCAAACGTAATAACCGTTTTAACAGGTTTCGGAAAGTATTAATTAAGACTTTAATTTATTTGATTTGAAAGAATTGTTAATATAAAAATTCTTAGTAAAGAAATAACGATGTATTGGAACAGCTAACTGGTTTAACCAACTCTTAAACCTAAATCGTACGGTTTATATTGGCAATAATATTATAAAAATTGAAATAATAAATTAAAGGTATAGTTACGTTTAATAATAACAGATGTTAACGATTATACAAGTAATTAAGTTATATTACAAATTAATATTATTTAAATTATGGAAATAATAAACGTGTATATTTAAACTGGAATCCATTGGGATTCATTAAATTCATCCGGATCCGTATCGTACAAGTAAATTTAATTCATATAAAACCGGGGTTTTTTTCCGGATCCATATTTTTTAAATATATGGTGCTTTGGTCGTTAGATTATTATTTTATATCTATTATACTTATATAAGGTAATATATCTATATTTTCGTTAATAGATATATTATAAATTGTTTACGTAAGTGGTAAAAACTTAACCGAATTATCCTGTTAGTAATTAATATAATTTCGAAAATATTATTTCAAGTTTTGGTTTAATCCTTTTTTTAGCCATTTATTTATGCGTAGTAAATAATTAAAAACATAAGTTTAATACCGATCTGCTTAAAAAAGTCGGTATCAAATTTGGATATAAAAAGCTTATTTCCGTTTGAAAATTTTTTTAATATTCCGTACTTATTAAGATTATATCGAATAAAGGCGTAAGCCAGTTATTCTGCCGTTACGGTTCCTTTAAAGGGTAAAAAATGCCCATATTTAATAAATTTGTTGATAATTACTTATATTCCATTATATTCGATTTTAATAACTGGGTGTTTCAAACAAAAATTTTTTAATAAAAACCCAAATTATAATATTTCACATTTTATTAAAAATATCTATACGCTATAATAGTCCATACGGTTTATAATAAACTGCCATAACCTTATTATAAATATTATAACCTTTAATCACTTATTTAATTATTTGACAAAGCTTTAAAAAGTCGAAATTTCTTAAAGTCGCTTAATAGTTTTAAACACTTTTTTGATATCCATATAACAGATTTTCGTAAAAACTTTTCAACAAATTCTTTTTATTATTAGCGGAGGATATAAATCTTACCTCGAAATAATACTTAGCCCTTATTATTTCCTTTCGGTTGTTTAATTTTTTGGGGACTTCTTTAGGTTGTAGGAATTTTTAAACTGCGTTAATTCCTTTAAAATAAGTTTTTTAAGGTTATATATAATTACAATATCCCTTCTTTTTTACGATATAATATTTATATATAACGTTTAAAATTCTTCGTATCGTAATTTCCTTTTCGATTTAAAATATCCCCTTAAATGTTCCTGTTGCCCTTAATATAATAAATCTTAAACTTAAACTTAAATAAAGAATTTATTTAATTTTTCATAATATGTATTTACTTCTTAAGTTATTATAAATCGAATAAAGATTTTATGATCTGAGTAAATATTAAATAATTCTTTAATTTTATTTAAAAAAGTTCATATTTTTTAACTATTAAAATAATTGTTAACAATTTCTTATTGTAAATGGGATATCGGAATTCTATATGCTTAAAGGTTTTAAAAAAAAGTAGGGTATTAAATACCATTTTCCATTACTTTTTAGTTATTTTAAGATATTAAAGATTACGCATTAAATATAATAAACGAATACCGAAATAATTAACGTAATTTATTTCTTAGTAAATTTTTTTTTTAAATATACGGAGGTACATTAAAATACGTTAATTTAGGTAAAATGTTTTTAATTATAATGAAGGTTTTTTTTATAAAAACGTCGATATTACCTTAAAAGAAAACTTATACTAAGTTAAAATATATACGGATTATAAAAACCTTATCCGGTCTATTATTACACGAAAATTAACAAGACGATAATTGCGTTATACGGAATATCTTTTAGAATTTAACTTCATTATTATCTATAAAGAAACTTAAAACATGGTAAAATGGAGATTTTTAATAAATAACTAGAGCTAAAAATAATTCTTAAAACCTTCTCTTAAATATTCGATTTAACGAAAACAAGAAACATAAGGCCGAAATAAATTGAGATAATAAAGAGAAAATACATGATTTATAGTAGAAACTTTATTAATATAATTATGACGTACGTATTATTATCTTAGAATGAAGTTAATAATATAAAAGGTTTTATAAAATGAGAATTTATGCAATAAAACTAAATATAAAACATAAACCATACGGAAAGTTATAAATATTATTAATTATAAAATAACTTTAAATATTACATATTTTTATTTTTATTATTAAAGTTCCTTATTTTAAAACCTAATAACAGCCTTAAGTTACATAACATTTTTGTAATCGTCGGTGGATTTATTAAATTTCCTCATTTCCTACCATTTAACGAAAATATAAACGTAAAATAATAAACGTACGGGTTTTTCAAATACGTTATTAATATATACTGATGCTTAATAAATATCGTATCCGAACCTTGCCTAATTTATTATTATCCGAAAACTAATATAATGACAATTCCGTTACGTAAATACTTTTCCAAATTTCATTGCGTTATTATCTACAAAAACCGGGTTGAAAAAAGATAAACCGAATATTTTAAACAGACGATTAAAATTTAAACAGAAAAGTTCTTAAAATCACTTATTAAGTATTCCATACAACGAAAAAAAAGGTTTAAAGTTACGGTAAGCTACGGTATCTAAAGAATAATACCCGATTTATACTAAAATCTAACAATATAACGATTAATTATATAAGAGAAAAAAATAAACGAAATCCACGCATTTAAAAAATACCCCCAAAAACAATACTCGAAATATACAAAGACTAGTTATATAGATATATTAAAATTTACGACAAAATAAAACAGCTATAACGTACATATTATTTTCCCAAAATAAAATTAATATTAAATTTTACTTAAAAGAAATAACTTATATAAGAAAATTAAGATACGACGTTATAAACCGTACGGAAAATTATAGCCATTACCAGTTATAAAGCGACCTTCAAATTTATTTGCCGTTGATAATATTACTAAATTGTTATTATTAGAAAACATGATATCGGCCGTAAATTATGATAATGTTTTGCTAGTCGTCTACCGATTCATAAAATATTTTTATTTTTTACCATTTAATAAAAGTACGGACGGGAAATAAATAGCGCACAATTTTTCTTAAATATCTTACTAACGTATATAGACTTTAAATTGAAATCGTATCCGATAAAGATACCATATTTACTCTGAAATTTTGGCAAAGCCTTATGGTATAACTATGACTAAACCAGAAGCTTTTAAGCGCTTTTAAACCGCAAACGGACGGTTAAACCAAAAAAACTAACCAAATATATAAAACCTACCCTACGGCATTATATTAACTACGAACAGAACAATATAACGAACCTGTCATACATCCACCTGGAGGTATGAGCAATATCCGATAGAGGGGTCTTAATTTGCAGGTAACAATAGCATAATAAATAGGGTGTTCGTTGAAAAGGTTTACGGGCTTTCTCCTTAATCGGAAAACGATACCTTTAATTAAAGACTTAAATTAATAGGTAAAAAGCAAATCTAAATAGATGCTATTTATATAGGAAATCGTCTGATATATATATCCTCTTTGTCTCTTTTAATTTCTAAAAATTTCTAGAAATTTTTGAAAACGGATAAAAACGGTTTCCTTATATCTTTGGAAACAGATAAAAATAAGCCGAAAGCCGAAATTTGGCCGGCAGGGTAAAAACCTCAATTACCTTAATTTACCTAGCTTCGTTTTAGGGTTTAATAAAATTTGCATAAATATAATATTAAATTTTTTTTAAAAACTCTTTATTTTAAAAATTAAAAGGTTAATTTTTTTTCCTTTTCCAACCATTATAATATATTTTAACCGTATTGGGTAGGCCCTAAAAACATTTCAAAACTTTAACCGAAAATCGTTACGAACTTATAAAGTCCCTTTTTTAATTTGACTTTTAAATTATGCCGTATATATATTATTTTGAAAAGAAATTCCCTTATAAAATGAAAAAAAACCGGGAAAATTACCAGAATTATTTATTGGTTAATATTTAAACCTATAAGAAAAATTACGTTTTATTATCAGCTTTTAAAAACATTCGGGCTGAAAAATTTCGAATAAATAAAAACCCCGTTTAATATTTTAATAATTGCAAAAATTATTTAACCGTATTATTCGGTTAAATCGTTATTTTCAATAATTGTATTCCAAATAAATGTCATTTATTTAAAAGAAATTTTAAAATATAAATAAATTTTTTTTAAAAAATGAGAAAAATTAAACGCAAAAAAAACCGCAAAAGAAAAAACCGAACATAGCTCGCTTTAAAACTTAACGCATTAATAAGGCATTTATTTCCTTCGACTAAAACGCTACAAACCTAAATTTGGACGGGGGACCGTTATCGCCTGCAACCTTAGCCGCGCTAAGAACGGTCGGTTAGAATTCTGCCGGTAAAAATCTTTAACCAGGTCCATCGCATTCGTTAAATACTTAAATAATTGCCATATGTTATCTTCAGGTAAGCAATTTATCCATTTAACCAGATACTGGATCTTGTTTTTAATTATTCTAAAATCCGATATCCTTTCGATTTTCGTACTCGTTATCGTCCTTTTCGATTTCGAAATTCTTTTCAAATAAGGCGTTTTTTAGGGCTGGTTGTAATAAGGAAACATGGAATATAAGATATATTCTTATAATTGTGGATAATAATAATCTATAATTAATTATTAAAATCACTTTTTTTTTAAATAAACCAAAATTTTTAAAATTAAGTTTGTCGTTAAACTTTTTCGTATTAATCTGGAAAAGGTTTAACTATAATACCGGGCTATTCTTTGCTGCAAAAACTGCAATTCCGTCCGAAATCGGGCTTATATTATTTTAATTTCTATTACCATTATTTTTATTCGGAGGGCTATCATAATAATAACCGGCATCTTACGTATTAACTGCTTAAGTCGTTAAGTTGTTACGTTATATCCGCATATAGCTGCCTAAGGTAATACATCTATATCCTCGTTAACGGATATGTTATGAGCTACTTATGCAAATAATAAAAGTTCGACCTAATTATCCTATTAATAATCACCGCAATTTCGAAAATATTTTTTTAAAATTGAATTTAATCGTTCTGATTAATTATGTATTTAAGGATAATAAGTAATCGAAAACTTAAACTTAATATTAACTTACTTCAAAAGACTGGTACCAAATTTAATATAAAAAACTGATCTCCATCGGAAAACTTTTTAATATTCCATATTTATCAAAATAATATCGAATAAAAACGTAAGTTAATTATTTTGCCGTGATAATTCTTTTAAAAAGTATAAAGTATCCATATTTAATAAATCTATCAATAATTACCCATACCGTATCATACTTAGTTCCAGTAACTGGGTTTTTCAATATAAGAAAATTAATAATAAAATCCCAAATTATGGTATTCTATAGTTTATTAGGTATATCTATAAGCTATGATAATCCATACGGCTTATAGCAAGCTATTTTGGCCTTATTATGAATATTGTAATTTCTAATTATATATTTAACCGTCTGGCGGAGTTCTAGGAAATTATATTTCTCTTAAAATCGTTTAATAACTTTGATCATTTTTTAATATCCATATAAAGGATCTTTATAAAAATTTTTAACAAATTCCTTTTGTTATTAATAAGGGATATAAATTTTACCGCAAAATAATAATTGGTCCTTATCGTTTCTTTTTAATTATTTAATTTCCTTTTATTCCTTCGGATCGTAAAAACTTTTAAATTAGATTAACTTTTCAGAAATAAGATATTTTAGGGTTATATATAATTTTATTATTTTATCGTCCTTACGATATAACATTTATATATAACGTTTAAAAATATTCGAATCGTAATTTCCTTTTCGGTTTAAAATACCCTCTTAAATTTTATTTTTGCCTTTAATATAATAAATCTTCAAGTTAAATTTAAACAAAAACCCCATTTAATTTTAGGAACGTTTATATAGTTTCTGCATTATTATAAATCGAAATTTCTTTTTAAAATTTAATAAATATTAAATAATTCTTTAACCTTATTGAAAAAAGTTTCCATTCCTTAAATATTAAAATAATCGCTAACAAATCCTTATCGTAAATAAGGTATTTAAGTTTTGTATGCTTAAAAACTTGAAAAAAAGTACATTACTAAATACCATTCTCCGTTATTTTTTAATACTTTAAAACTGCTTTAAGGGCGTAATTTAACGCGTTTATCTTAAATCGCTTTTTTTATTATAATTTAATAACTTAATTACTAAAACGTTAACGATTTTGTATTTAATTTTTTAAAAGGGGGAGTTTAAAAAAAAACCACCCTTAAATTCTTTTTTAATATACTTTATAATAATAAGTTTAATTAAAGGGCTAACAAACTTGCTATAATTCTTAACTAAGGGTAGTGTATAACCGGTGAATCTTAAAAATTAACGGATATTAATAATAATAACTTTAAGACTAGCCAGTTTTTAATAACTTCTAATTTAAAATCTTAACTTAAATTTATTTAAAGGTAATAATAAAACTTAAAAATTTAGTTTTTAGGTATACCAAAAGCTTTTTTTAATGTTTCTTAACAAATTAACCTTTTCGAAACCTTTTAATACGTAGGTAACGTATTTTTTATATTCCTTTAAAATTTTTAAATAAATAAGGATATTATCCAAATAAACGAAAACAAATTTATTTAAAGCTTTTATAAGATAATAATAAACATATATTAAAAACTGGTTAAAGTATTAATTAAATCTTACGGCATAACTTTATATTCCTAATACTTATAAATGATCCTAAAAGCAGATTTTTTTTCTCGCTTTTAACTACATAAATTAAATAATAACCGTTTAATAAATCTTATGTAATAAATTATTTAGTTTTATTAATATTTTTTCTTGTGGTATTTATTAACGTTAAAAATTATCCGTTTTTTTAATAATATCGTTGATATCGATAATTATAAATTCGTCGGTATATTAAATTTCTATCTTTATTGATCTTAATTTTATAAAATCTTTTATTTTCAGTATTATTATAATTAATTATCTTACAAATCATTTAAATTTTTAAATATAACTTTTTTTAAGGTTTCGGTAAAAGCTTTTTTAAAAAACCTTAATTTTTTTAAGGTTTATATAGTAAATTTGGTAAAGTTTTGGATAATACCTTTCTTTAAATTTTTTTTTTATAATTTTATTAGTTATAATTAAAAAAAAAATTCGGGTTCGTTCTTTAAACAATTTTTTAAATCGTCGGTAGTTAAAACATATTATTACCATTAAGTTAAAAATCCTGGCTTTTTTTAATTATATAATAAACCTTATAAAAATCTTGCTTAAAATTATTCCAAAAAAACGTTTAATTCTTTCAGTTAATCCGTAAATTACTGTAACGAAACCATAACATTCCCAAAATAATATCGTATCTTAAGATATCGGCGGTATCGAAAATAACCCGTTCCAAATATCCTTATATTTAAATTACGAATTTTTTTTTTCGGAAAACTTAACTATTATCGTAAATAAATAAGTTTTTATCGACCGCTCGTAACTTATATAACTGTTACTTATATCTTTAAAAGATCTGGTATTTTTCGATTACCTTAAAAAAAAAGTTTCTTTCCGTTCCGAAGTTTATTATGGCGTTAAATATTTTGTTTTTATAGTAAATAAAGATCTCGATCTAATTCCGTATTCCTTTTTTTACCTTACATAATGTCTTATATATAAGGGCTCCTCGGTACCTTACTTTCAAAGGCCTTTATTTTTTTTGATTAATATATTCTGGAAGCTAAAAAGCGTCTCCATTCGCATACCTTCCTAATCGTATGTTTGGTATAATGGTCTTTTGTATATTTAAACCATTTTCTGTTACCGAACTGGTATTTAAAGGTAATTACTTTTTTTGGCCCTATTTTAAATTTTGTATTTTATAAATCAGGAGGTCGTTAAGGTATACACTCAGCACCTTAAAACATTTACGGCGTTAATCGTTATCTTTTACCACTCTCTAAAGCCATAATTACCTATTCCTTACCTCAGCTAGCTCAGGCCTCGCTGGCTCTCCATTTTCTTCAAAGTTTTCCAATGTACTCCGCCAAGAAGCTAAAAATTAACCAATCAAATGCCGTATCCCCGTAACGAGCCAGCGAGGCCTGAGTTCAGGTTGTGCGGATAGGGGTCTCGTTCTGTACATCGCTACCTAAATCGTCGAATTTCCTTTAATTTTTTTTATTTATTCGAATAGAACCATTCTTTTATAAAAGAAAATATTATATGGCAACCAATTTACGTCCGATAAGTTTCATACTTTATATACGCGTCGAATATAAGCTAATATGCATATAGGAAAATTTTCCGATTTTTTTGGATGCAAATTGCGGCCAATATGGCCAAGTTTAGGTCTGGGAAATGGACGACCGTAACGGCCTTATGGATGCGACAGCACAACCACCGGTCGCATCATTATGCACCGGACCTCCTAAGTATATTCTGTATGGGAAATGGCCGTATATCAATTTTTTCGGCCGTACGGGCTGTGGTTGTTGCGTCGTAGCCTTGAGAAGGTCCCGGACTTGATTAACCGGAACGCCCTTATGGCTGCGACAACGTAATTACCGTATGCAACATTTCGTTATGGACCTTCCAAGGGTAACTTAGTATGGGAGAAGCCCGTACAGCTATTTTTTTGTCCGTACGGGTTGTGGTTGTTACGTCGCAGCTATGAGGGCGTTCCGGATTGAAGGTTTGTTTAGAACGAGAATTTTGATTTAATTTTTTAATATTTCCACCAATCCAAGTCCGATTCGGGAATTATATATATGGTTAGGAAGCCCTTTCAAAATTGTATATAATGGCGTTTTTTATTATTTTCCATTTATTTTTATTATTGTTATATTTGCCAGTTTCCAAGTTAGATTTTTGAAATTTTGTATGGGATTGCTTAAAACGAGCCCCAAAATTCATAACTTGATATCAGGCCTTATTTTTGAGGTTTTGTTATTTTTGTGGATACTTTGCTAATTGGGTTAGCGTGGTACATGAAGCTACGGTTTTTTTTTTTTGCAGCTGCGTCGTAGGCGCAGCTCCAACCTTAAAAATGGGGCCTGATCTTGATGAGGTAACCTATTCCACCTTTCCACCGGTAATTAAATCCTTGTAATTAATTAACTTCTTATGAAAAATAAAATTTAAAATCCCGTTCCGTTAATTTAAGACTTTTATAATATTTATTAAATTTAATTACTCTTTAAAGTATTTAAACCTTTCGTAATAAGGTTGTAAAAAATTTATTAATTAGTGTATTACTTATAAACGTATAATGAATCTTAATTATGCCGGTTTTTTTTACCTTTCGTAATAATAATTATATATATTTACGTACCGTAATTTTATTTATTTAAATACGACGTCGGCATTAATAAACCGTATAAATTGTTAATTATCGCTTTATTTATTTAATAATTTTACGACTAGGTCAATTTTAGAATTTTGAATTAAATAAAAGTTTTACAGGTTTTTTTTTATAACCGGCGCAAAAAATAATAATTCCGTTTCGGTTATGAAAACAATCATATATCATATTCATTTACCCGTAATTTTATTACTTTGCAAAATAAAATTTATATAAAATCGCGCAAACCGGCATATTATTAAAAATAAATCGGGTTACGTATTAATTACAACGTATAAATATAATAAATTTCGTTTAAATATTCTTTAACAAAACTTAAAGAAGTTAAATCGAATTTTGGTAATGATCTAACTCTAATTATTGATATTTTAAAAGTGTTATTTAAGTTCAAAAAGATTAATTTATGTATTCATAAAATCGAATTAAAATAATAAATTTTTTTATTTTAAATGTATTTTTAATTATTTCGACCCTAAAACAGTATTACAAATTTATATTATTTATAAAATTATACCGGTTTTATATTCATTGAATTAAGTAATTAATAAAATCTCAATACTTTTTACTATACGTAACGAAAATGTCGTCGACGTAAAAAAAAAAAAAAAATACCTTTTAACGAATAAAATAACATAATTCGTAAAAAACGGCATTAGATCACAAATTTTTAAGCGTATTAATGAAATCATTTTATCAAAGTAAAAACGATTCCATTAATCCGTATAATACCTTTTTAATTAGTAAAACTTTATTACGTCGTAAACATTTTAAAAATATTTTTATATGTATATTATAAAATAAATTTACGTTAACGAAAATGTTTATATCGTTATATTGCTTAAACTTTAAATCGAACCTAACCATAATAAGGATTAAAATTCGGAACGAAATTTTAAATAACGTAGTTATATACATATTCTTATAAACGTTTTTAAGTTATTTGTTAGAGCAAATCCCGATTGTATTCATGGACCGTCTAGAAGCTATCTCGAGCCTGCGGCTCGTCTTATTTACTTATTGATCTCCATGACGTCTTAGAGACGTCTCCCTTCCATCTCAAGACGTCACATACACAGCTCAGAGAAGGTGCCCCCTTTCCGTGGCGGAAAGAGCGTATCATTATTAATTATTTCGTACGATAAAACGACCTTATATTGTTAAACTTAGCTATATTTATCGAATTTGTAAACCTATATTTCTATATACTATAACCCGTAAGTTATTTTATTTTACTTGATATTTTATAATATAACTAATTAAAAAGAGCGATTCTCTTATTATTAACAGAATAAAAATTAAAACGATGCTCGAAACGACTTATTAAACACCCAATTACAGTTAAATAGAAATAGTCTCGGAAGATTTCCCATTATATTTAATATTTGGACGTCGAATTCGAATATACCATTTATGGGCGTTATAATTTCCTTTACTGATCCCGAATTTGATTTAAATATAAAGTAATAGGGTTTGAGGGTTTTTAAGCGCGTTATACGGCTGTTGATATATTCGAAAAATTCGATATTATATTAAAAATTATCCCATTTTAATTATGGATAATATTTTCTGGTTAGTTAATTATTTTAACCTTTTAAAAGATTTTACTAATCATTTTTAATATTGCCCGAGTTGATGCTCAAAACAATAACGCTTTTATTAACCGATTTTAAAACGTTTATTTACATTAATTCGAGAAAGAACTTATTAATGATATGCGTTACGTTACGCATATTATTAATATTGTTTTTAACGATATATTAAAAGAGTATATATCAAATGACGAAGTAAACAATTTTCTATCGAATTATATAAATATACAAATCCCCGGTTTACAAAATAACGATGAATTCGCCGAAGACAACGAAAATTAAAAAAAGTAGGTGAATTAATTTATTATTTATGTACTTATAGGCTTATTTATTGACTTATTTATTAGCTTATTTATTGGCTTATTTACTAGCTTATTTAATCGCTTATTTATTATTAGATTTAATTAATCGCGTTCGTTAAATAGTAGTTTTAACAAAATATACCCTTGATATTCGTCGAAATTTTATCGAAGGAATAAAAAAGGCTAAAAACGAATGGATATTGCCTCATAATGGTAAGGAAAAAAAATTATACTACTTGGTTAGTATCTTATTAATTTTTTTAAAAATATTATTATATAAATATTTATCAATTTATTAACAATTTGAAAAAAAATAACGCTACCCGCTAAAATTCGACGTATAATATGATTAAAGCGTTTCTTAAATTAAAACAATCTTTAAATTATATTTATCGAAATACGGCTCATAACGAATTTAAAAATCTGTTTCTGACCAATTTAGATTAATATAATTCACAGGAATTATTACGTATATTTAAAAGTTTCTTTAAAGTAACGATTTATTCACAAGTCGAATCTAATATTACTTTACCCTAAGGTATGTTTTATTTATCTTTTTATTATTAAACGTTTAAAAATAACCTTTTAATTATAGGTATTTTATTTACTTATCAAATTTGGAAAAACCTCATTACGTTACGATTCGAATATCGAAATCGATTAAACGATGATGATTTAATAGTAAAATAAAACGTTATTGTTAATATTATAATTATATTATATAGGCCGCAATTATTCGAAGTTTAATTACGGTTATTAATAATAGCTGTATTAAATTAAACAAACATTTTCCAAAAAAGTTAAATAACGAAACGATTAAAGAATACCAACCTTATTTATTTGGGCTTATTTTAAATCCCATTTATAAAATAAGTTATTTTTAAAGCCCCGGGTTATTAGATTATTATTCGAATATTCGAAAAGATATCCTTGTTTTATTTCGGGAAAAGTTTAACCAGTAAGTTTGATTTATTATTTAAAGTAAAAAAAAAAGTAATTAATTATTAAAATAGGGTTATATTAGAAAAAGAAGGAAATTCCGTATATATATTTTTTAACGCATCCGAAAATAACCCTAGCGACGATATATGTATATAATCCCAAACGCATCTTGATTGAGAACTAAATGAGTATTTAAACGAAGGCTAATATCCCCGTAGGGTAAGTTAATTAATAAAGTAGATTGTTTTTGATAAAGATAACTAACTTTTAAAATAGATAGATATTTTATTATGGTAGAAAACTAATCGATTTCGTTTTCTTATATTAGCTATAATGGCTAGGAGATGTTTAGCGGTCCTTGCTACTTTGGTTTTGATTGAAAGGGCTTTTCCATTTTTAGTAATATTATTACCAAAAACAGAAATAGGATACAACCAGAAACCGTTAAATAATTAACTTTATTAAAAAATGAGAATATTACGACTATAAATTTTTGGGAAATACAATATAAGGAAAATACAGAAGCAAAAGAAATGGAAGAATAAAAAGAAGGTGTAAAGTTTGGTATTTAGTATCCCCAAAAAATTTAGAAGCCCATTTTATATGGGATAAAAATATATTATTTGGGCCATTTTAACTAAAACCGCTTCCGAATATTAATTATAACATAATAATAAAAATCCATTTAAAAATTATGTAACAACTTATACGGTATAAGTAAAAATATTTCGATATTCCAAGTTCTTAAGTTTATAATTGCGCCAATAAAGGTGACGTTAATTAAAAATACGTTATAAGTATATAAAGCGTTAAATTTATTAACATATTAATTACGGATTTTTAACTTATACTAAGGAATTGAAAAGACCCAAAAGTAACAGAATTTCGGCACACATAATTTATAAGGTATAAGCAAAAGTTTTAGAATATTCCATGTTCTTAAGTTTATAACCCCGTAAATAAATTAGTTATTAATAATTAAAAATACGGTATAAGTATATAAAACCGCTATGTTTAATAAGAGATTAATTAAGGATTTAAAGTTATATACAGAAATTTTAAAAGCAAAAATTTAATTATATTTAGGTAACCCTAATTTATAAGACATAAGCCAAATTTTGAACATATCCGAAAAATTTCGATTTATAATTAGCCGAATAAGTCAGTCACCGGTAATTAAAAATGCGTTATAAGGATATTAAAGGGTTAGGTTTAGTACGAAAGTAATTAGGGATTTCTAACTTACATGCAGAACTTAAAAAAAGGGAAAGCAATTATATTTAATGATATATAACTTATAAGGTATAAGTACGGATTTTAAGAAATATTAACTTCTTAAGCTTATAATTAGCAAAATAAATTAGTTAACGACCATTAAAAATATGATATAAATATATTAACCCGCTAAATAAAATAACATAATAATTACGTATTTATAATTAATAAGGATAATTTCAAAAAGCTACCCTTTAAACGAAATTAACAACGATTAATATTATCAAAGTTATAATATATTATAAAATTTACTAACGCTTAGTTACACCATTATTTTTACGTGTTTTAATATCATATATTTAATAATAAGATCATTAATGCCTTTTATTTCTTTAAATTAATGAAATATACGGAAAATCTGTTTCTTTTTAAAAAAAAAACTAATTAAAAAGTTTTGATTTTTATATAAAAGTTCTAGTTTTTAGTCATTTTGTAGTGACTAACTAACTAACTACATGTAGTCTGTAGTTAGTTATTAACCTAACTAAAACTACATTACTTAGTCAAAACTACAGTAGTTAGTCAGTAACCTGACTAAAATTACAGTAGTTAGCTAGTCACTACAAAATGACTAAAAAGTACAGACTACAATATCAACCCTGGATAAACCTTATTATTCTATAAAATGAACGAGAGGGACGATTCTTGTTGGAAATTTCCGATATTTTATGTATTAAGTTTCCCTTCAACTAAAAAAACGTTTACAACTTTTTTCTTCTTCCAGTTTAAGTGGTTTTTTTTATAATCGATATTGTAATAAAAAGTAAACAAAATACTTAACTTATCGTAAAGATGGCTACCATAAAGTGCGTAATTTCCATAACGACGGAAATTTTCGATTAATAATACATACTTTAATCTGTTTCTGAAAAAAAAAGTTTTTGCGGTATAACTTCGAAATTACAGTTAACGAGAAATTAAAAAAAAATCGTACTATGATATAATAAGCTTGGCTAGAAAAAAGGTCGGCTTATTAGTATAAAGCCGTTGCATAATATGGACTTAAGTATATCGAAACATTCATCTTCAACTAAATTAATAGATTTTAATAAATCAATATATTTAGCTTACTCTATCCCGATATCGATATGTTCGTTATTTTTATAATTTAAATAGTTTTAGCTTATAATTAAACTTGGCTACCTTAATTATCTTTAATATTCATTGTTGCAAAATGTAATTACTACCTTCTCTAATAGCTCGGATTCCTACGATACGACTGCTAACATACATCGTATAACTAGGTTTAACAGTTAATTAACCCTTATACTTTACAGCTATCATAAACTAAATTTCTGGCTTTATTTAAATCTTTTTATGCCGTAAAACAATTCATAATGCGGTTTATAAATTATTAGAAAGCGGTAAAGTATTTTAATAAAAATAAATAGTTTATTTTTGAACGTTAAATATTAGAAACTTATAATAGTTTACGTTAAAATTTTTAAAACCTCGCCCGTATTGGGTTAAAAAAATTTATTTGCGAGATTTATTATAAATTATTTCAAACCTTACGTACTACTATTGTAGTTTATAAGGTTATGTTATTACCATACTGGCAAACGCGGATCAAAACTTAAGATATATTTAAACGAATATTTACACTAATTTTTTGGACGCGGAATGTTAATGTGGTCATAATTAAAACCAAATATATCGAAAAAGATAATGGTTTTAACTTCATATTAATCGTTGTTAACGATAAAATGGATAACATTAAATTAAACTTATTTTTATAAATTCCCAGTCATAATTTCTAAAATCTTATATATCACTAAATAGATTGTTAAATAAATAATAAGTTTAATATAATAATATATAAAGTTATAAGCAGAAAATTTTAAACCATAAATTCTTTAAGGTTATAACTTAAAAAAGGTGTTAGATAACGTTAAATATAAATCACGTTCAAGTATTAAATACTTAAGTGTTTAGGATACTAACGAAATATTTTTAACTAGTACTATTAAAATATAAAAAGACAAAAATGCGACATTTGAATATGTATTACCGACGGGCTGTAGGTATAAAGTTTGAAAAATCCAATTTTCTTAAAGTTATAATTCCGCGAATAAATTAAATACACATAGGTTTTAGGCATACCATATTCTAAAGTTTAACATACAATAATATTTTTCAATTATTTTCCTTATTTAACAAAAGCGAAAGTACGAATTTGTAAAAAAATAAGACCTAGAAGGCGTACGTTATAATAGTAAAAAGATCGAATATTTTAAGGTTATAACTTGTTATGACCTGAGGGCTTGGCCCAAAGACAAACGGTCGGAGAATCTGAGACTTACCTCCGACGTGGGCCCCAGGTCACGTGACTGGCTTAAAGGTCTTAAGGGCTTTGGCGCCTTAAGCCCCTTGAGCCTACGGTAAACTTAAGGGTTTAAGCCGTTTAAGTACCTTAAGCCAAAAGTAACATATATACGTTCGTTACTTTTTTATAATTTAAATAATACCAGTTTATAATTTAATTTAATTACTTAAATTATCTTTAATATCTGTTATTACCAAACGTAATTATATTTTCAGTTTATTGCTTAAATTTTTATAATATTATTGTTAACATAAATCGTACGATTAGGGTTTAATAATTGGTTAAGTTAATTAACCGTTATACGTTACAAATTTTTATTTAGTAATATAATCAAATTTTAAATAATACATTATATCGTTAATATATCAGATAATATTTAAAAACTTACCATATAACAATATAAGGATACGATTAAAAAATTCGAAAAAGTTATTTAACGCCTTAAGGCTTAAGTTAATATTATCCGGGTTAACGAAATTAAAATTAAGCCTAAAAAACCCGAACTTTACGACGGAAAAGATAACGTAAAAAATTTCCTTACTTAAGTACGTATTTATCTCCGTTTCGAAAAAATCGTTAATAAGGCCGACAAAATCCTTACGGTCGCGGTATTTTTTAAAAAAAAAACCGTTTTGGATTAATTTAAACTTACCTTACGAAATTACCTAGAAAATAAAAAATCGGATTAATAACAAGTTACCAAAACCTTTTTCCAATATTATATTAATTTCGGAAACCCGGACGAAAAAGAAACCGTAACGTAAAAATTTTTCGATTTAAAACAAAAAAAACTAACGTCCAAATACGTAATAACGTTTAAAACTTTTATAATTAAAGCAAAATAAATAAACGAAAAAAACGATAACTTAATCGATATTTTTTATAAAAGCCTAAAAGATAACGTTAAGGACGAAATTATTAAAATAACGTAACCTATTACCTTAAACAAATATATCGTAAAGGTAATTAAAATTAATAATCGATAATATAAATAACGACAGGAACGAAAAAAATAATTTGTTCCTAAACCCAGGTTTACGGAAACTAACCAGACTAAGAAACGCGACGCGTTTTTTACTACCCATAAAATAGCCCTAGGACCTATAAAATTAAGGATAATACAAAAAAAAGATTAAAACTAAATTAAGTGTTATAATTACAACAAAATAGGCTACGTTAGAAACTAATATAAGGTTCCCAAAAGGTAAAGTAACGGTTAAACCCCGGTATCCGAAGGACGACCAAAAGATAAAAATAATAAGGCCGTAACTTTCGGTATGGTTAAAAGAAAAAAAATTTTTAACTTACCTTTAAAAATACAAAAAAGATTACCAAAAGCCAAAACATTTTCCCAGGCTGCGATCGTACGATAACGTACAGTTACTGTTATGACCCAAGCCCTTGGCACAGTGACGGACGGTCGGAGGTTGTAAGACAGGACTCCCGGTGTGGGGACAGGGTCACGTGACGGGCTCGATGGGCTCAAAGGACCTGACTGGACCTGGAGGGGCTTGGCACGTCGAGACAGTCGAGCCGGGAAAACGGCTCGAGGTGGCTCGATGGGCTCGAAAGGACTTGACCACCAGAAAATAATAAAGTCACGTCGAGCCGGTCGAACCAAAAGTAACATATATACGTTCGTTATTTTCTTATAATTTAAATAATACCAGCTTATAATATAACTTAATTATTTAAATTACCTTTAATAATTTATTATTACCAAACGTAATTATATCTTTAATTTATTATTTAAATTTTTATAATATTATTACTAACATAAACCGTACGATTAAAGTTTAATAATTAATTAAGCCAGTTAACTATTATACGTTATAAACTTTTATTTAATAATATAATTAAACTTTAAATAATACGCCATACCGTTAATATATCGGATAATATCCAAAAACTTATTACGTAATAATATAAGGATACGATCAAAAAGTTCGAAAAGGTTATTTAACGCCTTAAGGTTTAAATTAATATTACCAGAACCAACGAAATCAAAATTAAGCCCAAAAAATCCGAACCTTATAATAAGAAAGGTAACGTATAAAACTTTTTTACCCAAGTACGCGTTTACTTCCGTTTCGAAGGAATTATTAATAAGGCCGACAAAATCCTTACGATCGCGGCATTCCTTAAAGGAAACGCTTTAAACTGGTTTAAACTTACCTTACGAAACTACCTAAAAAATAAAAAATCGGATTAGCAATAAATTACCAAAATCCTTTTTTAATACTATATCAATTTCGAAAAAAAACTAAAAGCTAATTTCGGAAATCCAAACGAAAAAAAAACCGTAACATAAAAAATTTTCAACCTAAAACAAAAAAAACTAACGTTTAAATACGTAATAACGTTCAAAAATCTTATAACCAAAATAAAATAAATAAACGAAAAAAACGATAACCTAATCGATATTTTTTATAAAAACCTAAAAAACGACGTTAAAAACAAAATCGTCAAAATAATACGTCCTACTACCCTAAATAA
Source organism: Monosporascus sp. MG133 (assembly GCA_004155925.1). NCBI lineage: Eukaryota > Fungi > Ascomycota > Sordariomycetes > Xylariales > Monosporascus > Monosporascus sp. MG133. The sequence goes on from QJNX01000322.1 coordinate 51,414, forward strand.
ATATATCGTAAAGGTAATCAAAATTAACAATCGATAATATAAGCGACAATAAGAACGAAAAAAACAATTCGTTCCCAAACCTAGATTTACGGAAACCAACCAGATTAAGAAACGTAATATACCTTCTACTACCCATAAAACGGCCCCAGAACCCATAAAGTTAAAAATAACATAAAAAAAAAACTAAAACCAAATTAAATATTATAATTATAACAAAATGGGCCACCTAAAAAATTAATATAAGGCCCCTAGGAAATAATAACATAACGGTTAAACCCCGGTATCCGAAGGACAGCCAAAGGATAAAAAGGCCGTTACTTTCGGCATGGTCAGAAAAAAAAAAAACCCTAACCTACCCCCAAAAATACAAAAAAGATTACGAAAGGCCAAGGCCCTCTTCCAGGCCGTAATTACCCGATAACGCGCTATCATAACTAACCCAACAGTTACTTAATAATTACAGGAATACGAAGGATGGGAAAAATTAACACCAAAAATCCAAATATCTTGCACGCAATAAAAAAAATAATAACAACAAAAAAAATGGAAATTAAATAAATAAATTAAGGAATACTAAGGTTAAAACGAAGCCCTATGCCCAAAAAAGCCCGATCGATATGGGAAATTATATGCTATCCATTACAAAAAGATTTACTGCTTACGATACGAAAAATAACAAAAATATATCTAATAACGATTTATACATATATACAAATAAGGATTCGACTTCCATACGCAGATAAAAAACGATTCCAGGGATCAAAAATGGTACAAATACTTACGTACTTAAATTACTTAAAATATTATTAACTTACTTACGGCTAAAGAAAGTTAACCAAAAAAAAAGGATTACCCCGAATAAAACCCCAGATACCACTACGAATAATATAACCATAAAACATAAAAAAAATAAATTTACCAAACGGTAATAAAGGCCCAAAATAAAATATTAAACAATCTTTACTTCCGCAAAAATTACGCAAAAAATTCAAAAAAAAAAAAATACAAAAGGAAATTAATAAATAATTAACTAAAATAGCTCGGTATCATACCTAATATTAAAAGTAACAAAAATATTAGGACCAACCAATAACGATAATAAATAAAAAATAGGCCATAATAACAAATTAGTTAAAAAAAGCCGAAATACTTAAAAAACAAATAACCAGCTTAAAAAATCAAATAAAACGACATAAAAAAAAAATTTTCGAATTAAAGGCTTAATTACGCCGACAAAAAGGATAACTAAAATAGCTATAAACATAACCCCTAAAAAAAAAATACCACCTATAAGGGAGCCATAAGTTAGCAAAAATAAAGGAAATTAATACGTACCTTTTAAAAAAGTTTTACATACGACAATAAAAAAGATAAAAATTCCTTCTATCATAATCAAAATATAAGTTAAAAAAAAATGGTATACCGTTATAATAAATTACGGAACCGACCCGAACTATATTAAACCAGAAATAATTAACGAATTACGTTTGCCATAAAAAGATAAAACCGAACCTTATAAAATCGAAAATACCGAAAGTACCAAATTTACTTATAATAACGGATAAATTAACCGCGAAATTAATTATTTCGAAACCTATATTTAAAAACGAAAATAAACCATTAATTTCGATATTATCTTAATACGGAATTACGACATAATCCTCGGCAAAAAATGGTTATATTAATATAACCTCTTAATTAATTAAAAAATTAACTAAATAAAATTCGTTTTATTTTCCATCGACAAAAACGACTTAAAAAAAAAATCTTACCATTTAACCAATAACGACAATAACAAATACAGGCATAAAAATACGACAAAAACCTTACCACCCAAAAAAACATAATATATATAAAAAAAAGGCGAAATAAACATATACGACGCGTTATTACCATAATTAAAGCACGATTATACGAAATAAACGATAATTTATAATAACAGCTTTAAAAACCAAAAAAAATAACTAAAGTACTATTATAATACCGCAAATACGAATAACTTTTTAAGGACCAAATCGAAACAAAATTACCAAAATATAATAAATAAAATTACGAAATAATCTTAAAAAATAACAAAACGATTACCTTTTATTCCATATATAATCTAAATTAACAAAAATTATACGCGTTACGAAAATACTTCGAAAATAAATTACGTAAGGGATATATTAAATAATCTAAATTATTAACAAAATATCCCATATTTTTCGTACCAAAAAAAAATAAAAAATTATAATTAATAATCGATTACCGGCAGCTAAATAATATTACCGTTAAAAATCGTACACCTTTACCCCTAATCATTAAAATAAAGGATCGCTTTTACGAAACCAAATAATTTACTACCTTAAACCTACGAAACGGATACAATTTAATTCGTATTAAACCAGAAAACGAATAAAAAATAACTTTCAAAACCAAATACGGATTATACAAATATTTAATAATACCGTTCGGACTTATTAACGCACCCGTAACGTTCCAAAGGATAATTAACTACATATTACGCGAATACTTTAATATTTTTATTATCTATTATTTCGATAATATTCTTATTTATTCAAAATTAAAAAAAAAACATAAAAAATACGTTCATAAAATTTTTCAGATTTTACAAAACGTTAATCTTTTAATTAACGCCGAAAAAAACAAATTTCATAAACAAAAAGTACCGTACCTAAAATACGTAATTACCTTAGGATATATCAAAATAAATCCTAAGAAAATAATAACAATTTAAAAGTAAAAAATACCTATTACAGTTACGGAAATCCAGGCTTTTTTTAAATTCGTTAATTATTACCGGAAATTCGTTCGTAATTTTAACAAAATCGCGATATCCTTAACCAACTTAATAAAAAAAAAAAACTAAATTTTAATAAATAACAAAAACAAAAAAAGCCTTTCAAAAAATTAAGGACGTAATTACCAACGAACTAGTACTAATTATATACAACCCAAATCGCCCCGTAAATTAAAAACCGATATTTCGGATTATACATTAAACGTAATAACCGGATATAAAAACGATTAAGGTAACTTATACCTTATTACGTTTTACTTTTACAAATTAAAAAAAGCCGAACTAAATTATATTATCCCAAATAAAAAATTCCTAACCATTATTAACGCTTTCAAAAAATTCAGATATTACCTTAAAAAAAACCTATATCAAGTTAAGGTATATATAAACCATAAAAACCTAACCCGATTTATTACCACCCGAAAACTAACAAAATAATAATTCCGTTACGTAAAATACTTTTCGGAATTCGATTTTATTATTATTTACAAAAAGGGGTTAAAAAATAATAAAGTAAATACTTTTAGCAAACGACCAGACCTAAAGAAAAAAATCCTTAAAATTCCATACCAAATATTTAACTTAACGAAAAAAAAATATATAAAAATACGACAAATTATAATAATCAAAAAGATAATATTTAACTTATACCAAAAAATATAATAATATAACGATTAATTATTAAAAAACGAAAAAACCGACAAAATCCAAATACCGGAAAAATACCAAAAAAAGTTAATACGCGAAATATACGAATACTAATTATACGGACACCCTAAAATCCATAAAACTATAAAATAATTATAACGTACATATTATTTCCCCGGAATAAAGTTAATAATTAAAAAAATCTTATAAAAATATAACCTATATAACAAAATTAAGATACGACGCCATAAACCATACGGAAAGTTATAACTATTACCAGTCGTAAAACGACCATAAAATTTAATCACCTTTAACTTTATTACTAAATTACCATTATTAAAGGATCCAATAATAAACGTATATTACGATAATATCTTTATAATCGTAAATCGATTTATAAAATTTTCTTATTTTTTATTATTTAACGAAAATATTAACGTAAAATAATTAACGTATATTTTTTTTAAATATTTTATTAACATATACGGATTTTTAATAAAAATAATATCCGATAAAGGAACCATATTTATTTTAAAATTTTGGCAAAATTTTATAATATAACTAGGCCTAAACCATAAATTTTTTAACGCTTTTAAACCACAAATAAATAACCAGATAAAAAAAACTAACTAAACGTTCGAAATTTACTTACGGTATTACGTTAATTACGAACAAAATAATTGGATTAAAAAGTTACCAATAACCTAGTTAACGTATAACATAAATTATTACGAAAGTATTAAAATAATATTAATTAACGCTAATTTCGGTTTTACGCCAAAAGTTTACCAAAATTTACAAAAAAAAAAATTAATTAATATTAAAACAATTTTTACTTCAAAATAACTTAAATAATTACATACAAAAATAAAAACAGAACTTAAATTCGTACGTACCTAAATATAAAAATATTATAACCAAAAAAATTAAAAAAATTAACTTTTTTAAAAAGAAAAATGGTTTACTTAATTACCAAAAATATATAAACCAAACGATTTAACAAAAAATTCGACTTCAAGTATATCGGACTTTATAAAGTTACAAAAAAAATTTCGAAAAATAATTACTAATTAAAACTACCCCCCAAAATTAAGTTACACCCCGTTTTCCATATTTCCTTATTAAAGTTAATAACGGACATAATTTAAATTAATACGGAACAAAAAAAAAAATAACAAAAAACGTACTAATATAAAAGGTTAAAAAAATTCTTAATACCAGGAAAAAAAACGGCAAAAGGTAATATTTAATTAAATAAAAGGATTACTTAAAATTAAAAAATATATAAAAGCCGACAAAAAACCTTACGGAAATTTAACGCCTGTTAAAAAACTTTTACTAATAATACCGGAAGCGCTAGGGTTAAAAAAGTTCCAGTCCATATTATCCAGGTCGGACCAGTTAACCGCGTTCGCAATATAAAAGGACGAAATTATTTCGGCCTTTAACCTGCGCTACTTTTTTTCCAAACGTTCGAATTTTTTTATTACTTCCGTACTTTTAATACTTTTACGTAATATTTTAATCTTTCGCTTACGTAAAAATTTTTTTTAATTACGTAATCGGGCCAGATAACCGAATAATTCGTTAAAATATTGCTACAATTTATTAAAACGTTATTAAACAGAAAATAACTTTTTTTTAACAAAACGTTTTTAAAATTTAAAACGGTTTTTTTCCGCAACCAGACGGTTATATTCGATTTTAAAAGGACCAAATAAGTTACAAGGATTATTATATTCGAAATAACGAACATACTTTCTAAAATTAAAATAAACCTTATAAACCTTCCTTTTACGTTTATAATGCGAACAAAAAAAAGCGGATATATTAAAACCAAACGTATCGATTCTTTTTAAAAAAACCAAAACGTTATTACGTTTACAAAACTTTTATTTTTTAATACGGTTAAGTATTACGACCAAACGAATAAATATGTAAAAGGGGAAATTACCTATTAAACAAATACGACAAATAAATTAATCTTTAAAAACAAAAATTCTAAAAAAAGGAAATCGTATTATAACCTAAGCCCTTAGCATAATAACGGACGGTCGGAAATTATAAGATAGGACTTCCGGTATAAGGACAGGGTTACGTAACGGGTTCGATGGGCTCAAAAAACCTGACTGGACCTAAAGGGGCTTAGTACGTCGAGACAGTCGAGCCGGAAAAACGGCTCGAGGTAGTTCGATAGGTTCGAAAGGACTTGATTACCAGAAAACAATAAAGTTACGTCGAACCGGTCGAGCCAAAAGTAGCATATATACGTTTGTTACTTTCCTATAATCTAGATAATACCAGCTTATAATACAACTTGGTTACCCAGACTACCTTTAACAATCTGCTATTACCAGACGTAACTATACCTTCAATCTATTGCTCAGATTCCCACAATACTACTGCCAACATAAACCGTACGACTAGGGTTTAATAGTTGGTTAAGCCAGTCAGCCGTCACAGTTACGTCCGGTCTAACGATTATCCAGTAATTATAAAAATATGCCAAATAAGAAAAATTAATACCAAAAAAATTAATATCTCGTACGTAACAGAAAAAATAATAACGATAAAAGTAATAAAAGTTAAGTAAATAAATTAAAAAGTACTAAGGTTAAAACGAAGCGCTATATCCAGGAAAGCCCGATCGATATGGGAAATTATACGTTATTTATTACAAAAAAACTTATTACTTACGATACGAAAAACAACAAAAATATATCTAACAGCGACTTATACGCATATATAAGTAAGGATTCGACTTTTATACCCAAACCGGAAGCGATCTTAGGGACCAGAGATGGTATAGGTACTTACGTACCATAGCCATATAATACGATATCGACATTATTACAGCGTTAGGGAGCTGGCCGGAAGGAAAAAATTGTCCCGAATAAAACCCTATATGCCATTACGAATGATATAACCATAAGACGGAAGAAAAATGGATTTATCAGATAATAATAAAGGTTTAACGGGAAATAATAAATAACTTATATTTCCGACGTACTTACGCCGATTACCTAAAGGAAAAAAAAAAATTGGGAAAACGCCTAATAAAAATGGCCCAGTATTATGCCTAATATTAGGAACGTTAAAGGTATCAGGATTAACCGACGACGACAGACGAAAAGTGGGCTATAACGACAAATTAATCGGAAAAAGCCGAAACCTTTAAAAAATATATTACCAGTTTAATAAATTAAGTAAAATAACATAAGCAAAAAATTTTCGAATTAAAGGCTTAACTACGCCGACAAGAAAAAGAATTAAAATAATTACAGATATAAACCCCCCAAAAAAAGCGCTACTTATAAGGAAACTATAAACTGGCAAAAACAAAAAAAGTTAACATATACCCCTTAAAAAAACTTTATATACGATAACGGAAAGGATAAAAAATTTTTCCATTATAATTAAAATACGAATTAAAAAAAATAGTATACCGTTATAATAAACTATAAAGCCGACCCGAACTATATTAAACCGGAAATAATTAACGAATTACGTTTATTATAAAAAGATAAAATTAAACCTTATAAAGTTAAAAATGCAAAAAGTACCAAATTTACTTATAATAACGGATAAGTTAATTACGAAATTAATTATTTCGAAATTACGATATAATCCTCGGTAAAAAATGGTTATATTAATATAATCCCTTAATCGATTAAAGGATTAATTAAATAAAATTAGTTTTATTATTTATCGATAAAAATAACTTAAAGAAATTTTTTTTCCATTTAACTAATAACGGTAATAGCAAATATAAATATAAAGATACGATAAAAACCTTATTACCTAAAGGAATATAATATATACAGAAAAAAAGCGAAACCGATATTTACGATACGTTATTATTATAATTAAAGTATAATTATACGAAGTAAACGACGATTTATAACATTAACCTTAAAAACTAAAAAAAATAGTTAAAATATTACTATAATATTATAAATACGAACGACTTTTTAAAAAATAAGTCGAAATAAAATTATTAAAATATAATAAATAAAATTACGAAATAATTTTAAAAGATAATAAAACGACCGCCTTTTATTCCATATATAACCTAAATTAATAAAAATTATACGTATTATGAAAATATTTCGAAAATAAGTTACGTAAGGGATATATTAAACGTTCCAAATCGCCAGCAGGATACTTTATATTTTTTGTACCAAAAAAAAATGGAAAATTACGATTAATAGTTGATTACCGACAATTAAACGATATTATTATTAAGGACCGCATATTTTTATTTTTAATTACCGAAATAAAAAATCGCCTTTACGGAATTAGGTAATTTATTACCTAAAACTTACGAAACGGATATAACTTAATTTGCATTAAACCAGGAAACGAATAAAAAATAACTTTTAGGATCAAATACGGATTATATGAATATTTAATAATATTATTTAAGCTTATTAACGTATCCGCGACGTTCCAAAAAATGTTTAATTACGTATTACGCAAATACCTTAATATTTTTATTATTTATTACCTAAATAATATCCTTATTTATTTAAATTCGGAAAAAGAATATAAAAAATACGTTTATAAAGTTTTTTAAATTTTGCAAAATGCTAATTTTTTAATTAACGCCGAAAAAAACGAATTCCATAAGCAAAAAGTACCATATTTAAAATACGTTATTATTCCGAAATATATTAAGATAAATCTTAAAAAAATAATAATAATCCAAAAATAAAAAATACTTATTATAATTACCGAAATCCAGGCTTTCCTCGGATTCGTTAATTATTACCGGAAGTTTATCCGTAACTTTAATAAAATTATAATACCTTTATTTAACTTAATTTAAAAAAATCAGAATTTTAACAAACGGCCGAAATAAAAAAAGTTTTTTAAAAAATTAAAGATATAATTATTAACAAGTTAATATTAATTATATACGACCTAAATTATCCCGTAAAATTAAAAACCGATATTTCGGATTATACGTTAAACGTAATAGCCGGATATAAAAATAATTAAAGTAATTTATACCTTATTATATTTTATTTCTATAAATTAAAAAAAACCGAATTAAATTACGTTATTCCAAATAAAAATTTTTTAATTATTATTAACGCCTTTAAGAAATTTAAATATTACCTTAAAGAAAACTTATATTAAGTTAAAATATATACAAATTATAAAAATTTTACCCGGTTTACTATTATCCGAAAGTTAACAAAACGATAATTCCGTTACGTAAAATATTTTTCGAAATTTAATTTCGTCGTTATCTATAAAAAAAGGTTAAAAAATAATAAAACAAACGTTTTCAGCAAACGACCAAACTTAAAAAAAAGGTTTTTAAAGGTTTATACTAAGTATTCGATTTAACAAAAAAAAGATATATAAAATTATAACAAATTATAATAATTAAAAAAATAATATCTAATTTATACCAAAAAATCCAACAATATAACGATCAGTTACCAAAGGACGAAAAAACCGATAAAACCCAAGTACCAGAAAAATATTAAAAAAAGTTAATATGCAAAATATATAAATACCAGTTATACGGACACCTTAAAATCTATAAAACTATAAAACGGTTATAACGTATATATTACTTTCCTAAAATAAAGTTAATAATAAAAAAGGTTTTACGAAAATACGACTTATATAATAAAATTAAGGCGTAATACCATAAACCATACGGAAAACTATAACTATTAACAGTCGCAAAACGACCATAAAATTTAACTATTTTCGATTTTATTACTAAATTATTATTATTAAAAAACTTAATAACGGGTATTTATTACGATAATATTTTTATAATCGTAAATCGATTCATAAAATTTTCTTATTTTTTATTATTTAACGAAAATACGGACGTAAAATAACTGGTATATATTTTTTTTTAGGTATTTTGTTAACGTATACGGATTTTTAATAAAAATCGTATCCGATAAAAATATTACTTTCGTTTTAAAATTTTGGCAAAACCTTATGGTATAATTAGGCCTAAACCATAAACTTTTTAACGCTTTTAAATTATAAACGGACGGCCAAAAAAAAAATTTAATTAAATATTCGAAACTTATTTACGATATTATATTAATTATAAACAAAATAATTAAGTTAAAAGGTTACTAGTAACTTAATTAACTTATAATATAAATTATTATGAAAATATTAAAATAATATTAATTAACGTTAATTTTGGTTTTACGCTAAAAGTTTACCGAAATATAAAAAAAAAAGGATTAATTAATATTAAAGTAATCTTTATTTTAAAATAACTTAAATAATTACATATAAAAATAAAAATAAAATTCGAATTCGTACGTATTTAGATATAGAAATATTATAACTAAAAAAAGTTAAAAGGATTAATTTTTTGAAAAAAAAAATTTACTTAGTTACTAAAAATATTTAAATTAAACGACTTAATAAAAAATTCGACTTTAAATATATCGGACCATATAAGGTCGTAAAGAAATTTTTAAAAATTAATTATTAATTAGATTTACTTCCTAAAATTAAATTATACCCCGTTTTTTATGTTTTCCTGCTGGAATTAATAACGGATACGATTTAAGTCCATACGGAACTAAAAAAAAAGATAATAAAAAAATATATTAGTAGAAAAGGTTAAAAAAATTTTCGAAACCAGAAAAAAGGACGGAAAAAGGTAATATTTGGTTAAATAAAAAAATTGCCTAAAGTTAAAAAATATATAAAAATCTGCAAAAAATCTTACGGAAGTTTAACGTTTATTAAAAAACTTTTATTAATAACGCCGGAGGCGCTAAAATTAAAAACGTCCTAATTTAAGGGCTAATTAATAAAAAGAACGGCCTATACGGAAGCGGCTAATTTAGTTTTTAATTACTGTTACGTTCTTTTTAATCGTTTAAATTTTTTTATCGTTTCCGTATCCTAAATGTTACGACGTAATATTTTAATTCCGCGACGACGTAAAACTTTACGTTATTTTTAAAAACGATTTAACTTATTAACGGCGGAACGAAAAGCTTTTCGCGCCTGTTTTTTTTTACGTTTTAACCGTTCCTTTTTATCTAAAAATTATTAATACTTAAAAATAAAAGGATTAAATAAATTACAAAAACTATTATATTCGACATAACGAAAACATTTTTTAAAGTCGGAATAAACCTTATAAACCTTCCGTTTAAATTTATAACGAAAATACGAAATATGGCAGGATATAACAAAATTAAAAAATTTAATCCGTTTCGATTAAATTAAAGCGTTATTACGTTTAAATAATCTTTATTTTTCGATACGGTTAAATATAATAACCAAAATAACCTAAAAATAATATATAAAAAAGAAAGTTACTTACCAAATAAACGTAATAAATAAATTAATTTTTAAAAGTAAAAATCCTAAAAAGAAAAAATCGTATTATAACCTAAAAGCTTGGTTTAAAAACAAACGGTCGGAAAATTTAAAACTTACTTCCGACGTAAGCCCCAGATTACGTAACTGGCTTAAAGGTTTTAAGGGCTTTAACGCTTTAAGCCCCTTAAGCTTACGGTAAATTTAAAGGTTTTAACGAACTTAAAGGTTTAAACCGTTTAAGTACCTTAAGCCAAAAGTAATATATATACGTTCGTTACTTTCTTATAGTTTAAATAATACCAGCTTATAATATAACTTAGTTATCCAGATTACCTTTAATATCTGCTATTACCAAACGTAACTATACTTCCAGTCTATTGCTCAGATTCCTACAATACTACTGCTAACATAAACCGTACGACTAGGGTTTAATAGTTGGTTAAGCCAGTCAGCCGTCATATAACTGAGCGAATATATTAATAAACGTTATCACAGATTATGATATAATTACATCAAGAATACAGTATATATATATATAAGATACTATGAATACAGTTTAAATCCAATTAATATTTTCATTATAAAATATATGCAAGGCTGATCTAGGTTCAAGCCTTATTTTCCAGGCCGAGCCAATTACACAGAAACTTATTACACATATAATCCACACGATAGATACTATACCCAGTATCTTCGAACACGATAACTGATTAGTGGTTTAACGGTTAAGATAGATTATATACCTTAGTCCCATAGAACCTCACTCTGAGGCAGAATTGTAAAATACATAAAAATGTTTTAAAAACTATACTAAAAATTAAAATATCTATATAAAGACCTAAAATTTTTAGTTGTTTGATAGTTACTAACTAATTACATTCAGTTCGTAGCTAATTCGCAGCCTGTTTATAATTATATTAGTTAGTTAGCAACTGCAAATTAATTGGAAAACTATAAACTATAACCATAGCCCTGCGTTTATGCTAAAAAGCTGCAAAGAATATTCCGTGGATTTTATAAAATACTTTTTAAAAATTTTGGGAAATATTTTTTTAAGTTACGTTTAAGTTATACGAAGCTTGATTAACAGAAAATTTAAGACTCTTTTTGATACCCTTAGGATTTCTTATGATAATTATTATATTTCAAACGATTGTTAACTTTATAATTTGTTTTCATCGTATATTAAGAAAGACTTTGAAGGATTTAATGGCTGACATAAACCGGTTCTTTATTAATAACATCGGTATTAAGGACTGAAAATAAAATATAACAACGAAAAGACTTTTTCCAGAGCCAGAAATTTTGTTTATAAGTTTATCGTTAACATAAGTAAAATCGTTTTTAATTATGAACCTATTAATATTACGATTAAGATAAAGAAGCTTTCGATAATGTTAAGATATTGCCCTTAAAATCGGACTTTTTACGGATTAACTGCTCGTCGACCTGTTACTGTTAAGGTAATAAAGATTTTAAAAATTAAAGCGCATAGAAACGTTTTAAGTATTAAAGCTTTTAAAAATATTACTGATTATTACCTAAATTTCATTACGTGTTAGGTTATAAAGGTAAAGCTTCTTATACGCTTATTTCGAAAAAAAATGTTTATTTCAGAGTCTAATGAAAACCGGGTAATGAAAACTCGAAAGAAAAGGTTTATAATAACCCCGGTCATAATTGTTTTTAATTATAATCTTTCCGTGAAAAGCATTATTATAACGACCGACGTAAATAAGGATGGGTTTAATAATATTTTCAAAGAACTCATAAATAATATTAGGTATCCCGCGGGGTATAAAAGCAAGAATTAAAAAACGTGGTAGGTAAAATTAAAACGTGAATACAACAAATTATTAAGATATTTTTAATTTAATATAAATCGGAGTTATATTTATAAAATTGGATTCATATTTAAAATTAATGTAATCAACCCGTTAAATATTTAATAAAGAAAAAGATTAACAAATTTATTAATTTCTAATTAATTATTATTTAGCTTAATTGCGGCTTAACTGGTACGATATTAATACTTTTTAAGATAGGTTTAAAATAACGATTTTTACTAAAAGCTTTTGTTTCAAAAATTGTAAAAACATGCCAAAATTTAAATAATATTAAATCTTTCAATTCATTTAAATACTGGTCCGAAAATTTTACTTTTAATGCCAAAATTTCAATTTATTTCGTTTATAATAGTTTTAAACATAAAGGAAATAAGTTAATACGATAGCCATAAGCTTATTAATACCGGATAAAAACCTGTTTCAGAAATCAAAAATTATCATCAAAATTATGGTTATAAAAGCAAAGTACCCTTAAGGTTTATCCTTAAGGTCTACTGCGACCCTGCCGAACCGTGGAGCAAGTGGTCATAAGGTTCATCAGGGTCGAGGCTTATCGGCAACCACGCATATAAGCCTCCCAAGCCGACATCAGTCGAGAAATTGCATGCTTACGGGGGCCCAGCAGTCGGCTTTAAAGTAAGGTTTTATTGGACTAAAATATGCAATCTATCTTGGCCGTAAAAACAATTAATTAGTTATTATATTCGAAAAAATTAGGTACAGTATTTACTGCACAAATTATACCGTATAATGTGACGGCTGACCAGCTTAACCGGCTATTAAACCCAAGTCGTACGGTTTATGTTAGCAGTATATTGTGGGAATCTGAGCAATGTATTAAAGGTATAATTACGTCTAATAATAATAAATATTAAAGGTAATTTAAGTAACCAAGTTATATTATAAGCTGGTATTATTTAAATTATAAGAAAATAATAAACATATATATGTTATTTTTAGCTCGACGCGTTTAACTGGTTCGATATCCTTTTATTTATCGAACCGTCTTAAGCTTATCGAATATTCCTATTAATTTAATTAGCTCGATATTTACGAACTAACTACCGTAATCGAACCTATCGGGCAGGTTACGTAACCAAGGACCTATCTGGTTTTGCCCTTTTGGACCTCCTACCGTACCTGGCCCTATTAAGCCTATCGGATTATAATACGAATTTTCTTTTTTAAGATTTTTGGGTTTAAAATTTTATTATTTATTACGTTATTTAATAAATAAAATATTCCCTTTTTATTAATATTTTTCTGTTAATATTATATCTAGTTATATTAAAAAATAAAATTTTCGTTAACGTAAAACCGTTTTATTATTTTTAACAACGAATTAACCGTTTTAATTTTATTATATCAAACGATATTTTTTGTTTTCGTTATAAGGTTAAGCGTAAAATTTATAAGGCTTATTTTAATTTTAGGAAATATATTCGTTATATTAAACTTATTAATCCTTATAACTTTTTTACTTTTTTTAAGCTTAAATATTAAATTTATTAAATAAAAAGATCGTTTAAAATCCGTTAAACGTTTAACCGAAAAAAAGCTATACCGAATTTAACAGTAACTTACGGAAATTTTTGGACGTTTTATCCGGTTACGTAATTAAGAAAACCTTTTATGCCGTTATGGTATCGAAATATTTCGTCGTAAAATTTAAGGTACGAAAACGAAAAAAAAAATAATATAACGTTTCGAAAAAAGTAACGTAAATTAAAGGCCGAAATAATTTCGTTCTTTTATGTTCCGAACGTAATCGATTAATCCAACCTAGATAACGTAAACTGCAAATTTTTTAATCTTAATATTTCCGGTATTATTAATAACCGTTTTTTAATAAGTATTAAGCTTCCGTAAAATTTTTTATAAGTTCTTATATATTTTCTAACTTTAGGTAATTTTTCCACTTAACTAAATATTAATTTTTGCCGTGTTTTTCTAATATCGAAAATTTTTTCGACTTCTTATATTAATACGTCCTTTATTACTTTTTTTTTTCGTTCCGTATGGATATAAATTATATCCGCTATTAATTTTATTATAGAAACATAAAAAACGGAATAAAGTTTAAATTTAAAGGATAACTTTAACTGGTAATTATTTTTTAAGATTTTTCTGTAACCTTATAAGGTTTAATATACTTAAAATCAAAATTTTTATTAAGTCGTTTAATTTAGATATTTTAATAATTAAATAAAGTAAATTTTTTAAAAGGTTAACCCTTTTAACTTTTTTTAGTTATAATATTTTTATATTTAAATACGTATGAATTTAAGTTTGATTTAAATTTTTATATATAATTATTTAAATTATTTTAACGTAAAACTTATTTTGATATTAATAAATTCTTTTTTTTATAAATTTCGAAAAAATTTTAACATAAGATTAAAATTAACGTTAATGAATATTATTTTAATATTTTTATGGTAATTCCTATTATAAGTTAATTAAATTATTAAGAATTTTTAACTTAATTATTTTATTCGTAATTAATATAATACCCTAAATAAGTTTTGAATACCTAGTTAATTATTTTACGTTTATATTTTCATTAAATAATAAAAAATAATAAAATTCTATAAATCGATTTATGCTTTTAACTATATTATCGTAATATATACTTATTACTAGATTTTTTAATAATCATAATTTAATAATAAAATCGAAGGTAATTAAATTTAATTAGTTGCTTTACGACTGGTAATAGTTAAAATTTTCCGTATGGCTTATAATATCGTATTTTGGTTTTATTATATAAGGTACATTTTCGTACAACATTTTTTATTATTAATTTTATTTTAAGGAAGAAATATATACATTATAAATTCTTAATGGTTTTATGCATTTTAGGGTACTGGTATTTATACATCTCGCGTATTAGGTTTTTTTTTTTTTTTTTTTTTTTTTTTTTTAAAAAAAATGTATTTT
>QJNX01000323.1:0-66971 GCA_004155925.1 Monosporascus sp. MG133
GGTCGGGAAAAATACCCAATCGTATATGTATAATCATACAAATCAGTGTCTAAAGCAATGCGATGCGCCTCTCTTCGTGCTATGCTCTCTATGACCGACAATGAAAAGAACCCCTGAACGCCCCGGCCCCGTTCGTATGCGTGTGCGCAACGCACGTAAGATCTACCGACCCGGCCATACGAAGTTCCCGCCCATACCACCGAGGCCGGCGCCCAGCGCCGAACCCCTAGTCTCGTTGACGGGCCGCTTGGCAACGGTGCCCTGGGCCCTGACGCCCGAGACGATGCGATCGAGATTGGTCTCGATGACGACGCCGCCCACGACCATCTCGCTCAGGGTCGCGTGCAGCGTCTCGAAGTTGAAGATCAGGTCGAGCTCGCACACGTTCTCGAACAGCTTGTCCAGCGCCTCGACGTACACCTGGATGAGATCCAGCAGCGCCAGCGGGGACTCGGTCGACGTCGAGATGATGATGAAGTACAGCGTCGCGTAGTTGCGGTACGTCACGAGCGAGGGGACGTCGTTGTGCGGCTCGGATGCCGAATGCGAGGTACCGGACGCGGCGAGGAGGGGCGGGAGGGGCAGGAAGTTGCACGCGCCGGAGGGACGGTTCGAGACGAGGGTGAAGATCTCGGAGATGAGGCGCTGCTGCATGCTTGTTTCCTATCATCCGTAAGCTCGGCTCCGTGTTCCTGGTTCTTAATATCTCGCGATCATCGAACGTGTCTCACGAGTAACATACAAGCTGAGTGTAGAATTTGGTCAGACGAGGCTGACCTTGGCCGTTGAAGACCAACACGGCGTTGATCATATTGGGTCGGCCGTCCTAGACATCTATATCCTGCGATTACGTCGAGGCCGCCTTGTTGGTGAAGCCGGTGATGGTCTGGTTGGGGGGTTTTAAGGGAAAACACCGCCGACGTAGGATACATACAGTCACACCAAGGAGTGTTCTTAGTAGCACGGGTTCTTCGATGTTCCCAACGACCCATGACGGGAGTCTGCAGTACTATGGTAAGCACCAAAGGACGAGCCACACCCGAAAATCACAGTCACAGCCACAGCCATGTCCACAGCCACAACCATATCCGCAGCCACATTCTTCAGACGGCTGAACATTCTTATTTCAGCGTCCCGCTCTCCGCATCATCCTCCCCCCCTTTCTCCTCTTCAACCGTAAGCCGACCTACCTCGTAGTAGGAGAAACACCTTTCTACTCGGACCGCGCCGTTGATGAAAGCGACGGCGCTCGCACCCAATTTCCCTCTCTTGCCTCTATAGTTACCCCCAGGCCTCGGGAAGAGGCCGTTCTACTATATCGGAATGGCCCCAGCAACTTTCACCGCCGCCATGTGCATCCGCACCGCCGTCACCTCCTGCCCACCCTGCCAGTCCTTCGCTTCACCCGAACCGGGCTAACGTCGCCGGCCCGGCCATTTGGGGTGCTTGTTCCGCCCTGGGACCAGCGGACTTGCTTTCGACCCCGAATGGTTCAATTGGTCCCTTGACCGGCGATTGGCCGCTCTACTGGGCGGGAGACGTGGGCAATGATATATTTGGAGAAGGAATAGTAGGAGGAGCCGACTGGCTGTTCTCGGGCTCAGTTGGACCCGACGGACTATTCTCCTTTGGAGATACGTTGAACGATATATGCCACGAGAATCTTAACAGTACGTACACATATATACCTACGTATTACCCCCTGCAGGCCCCTCCCGGACTAACGTAGCACATTGTCAAGTCACACCACCCAGCTACAATCTCAACCCCAGTCCTCCTCTGGAGCTTCTTCCCCCAGAACCAGACATGCCATCCGAACCTCTAGATCGGAGCCTGTTTGCACCCTCATCGTCACTATCCCGGGAGCCTCCCCCGCCCGAGCAGCCCCGGGGCAAGAAGCGCTCCCTGTCTCCCGTCGACCCCATCACCGCCATCAAGCGCCAGCGCAACAACGAGGCCGCCCGCAAGTACCGGCAGAAACGTATCGATCGCATCACCGAGCTCGAGTCGGAGCTGGCCGTGGTGAAGCAGGAGCGCGACGACCTGCGCATCCGGCTCGCGCGCCAGGAGGCCGAGACCGCGGCGCTCAGGAGCATGTTGCAGCTGACATCGGGATCTGCTGGGACGGATACGAAGGGTTAGCGGGATCGGATCTATATGTAGAGGTTGAACATGATATCTAGTTTGTCGCAGTTGCTTGTTTCTCAGACGATGTCGGCTCGTGATGCTCTCTCATGTGATTGATTGCGCGTTACGCGTGAGCAGAATTGATGTTCGGCTTGGGACGATTTTGTCATCTTGGACGTGATCAGTAGGGTCGTTGAATGCAGAATGCCACCTACTACAACTGAGTCTTAATCACACATAACGGATGCGGATTATAGATACATCATGCATCCTAACTGCTCAGGTTTCATTTGTGCCTCTATATACTCGTAAATCCTACAGATGTTCATCTACTCTATATCCATCATCACTCCCCACTGTTGACGGTGTATGAATCGAAATGAATCATCCTCTCACTATCATTCCCCCGCTCTTCTTCCGCGCGGGCCTTCGCAAGCTCCAACCCGACGTTGCTAGCACGAAGGCTAATGCCAGGTGCTCTGGAGGGGGCCAAAAGTCAACCCGACTCACCGGGGCTTAAGCATGAGTGAAAGTGATTCATGGGGATCGCAAAGTCCCCCGGGGGCCAAACAACGGCCAACCTATTTCGATTTAACTCTTAACCAACGTGCAGGAGGCCCCACATGGCGTCGCTGATCCATTATGATTCATACCGGGTTCCGTAATAGACGTACACCTCTCCCCATCATAGTCATATGCTTAACGGCACCCCATCGTAGCGCGGGGACTAAGGCTCTTGGGTGCAGACGTAAATTATTTATTATACGTCGTGACAGTCAGGCAGGTTTCAGTGAGCTGACAGGTCGGGAATCAGGCCATTCGGCGTCAGTGGGCAAGTTTTCGCGAAGCAGGTATATAACAGCCAATAGGGGCTTTGCTCAAACGGCGCGAGTCTGTCGACAGATAAAAGCATTACTGAGTCTTGTAACATCAAACCAAATCCTATCGTAGGCCAGTCGTGTTGCGTTGGCTGCAAGGGCAAGTACAGGTTTGAATGCGGCTGTACTATGCTGGGGCCCCCTTAGCTAAATATCTCGGCACATCGCATGCAATGCAGGTCGGCGATTTCTCCGACGATGGGCGTCGTATAGAGCCGGCTATAGGATCAACTTAATGGGAAGCACCTCGAATGCGACATCCCATTAGAAATGCGATAGCTATGGATCCCCGACTCTGATAATTAGTTCTTCCACAAACTTCGGCGTACAGCTGCTGACTTAATTTCAGACCCAAGATCCCGGGACCTCGTCGCGGAGAGTCTATATCACCCCATTGGAACAACGACCGACCTCCGGAAGCCTACATTGGTATTTCTGAAGATAGCGGATAGTGAAGGGTCCGGGCCTCATGGGTGCCAATCTCTGACCCTTAAGGGGCCAGGCGCCGGGAGCCAAGGATTGAGTCGAAGCCTGAGGGAACGTATGTTTCTACAGAAAGGCATGAATACCACATGCAGGACAGGCGAGTAGAATCTCCTCACGTCCATATTAGGGCCACTTGGCCTTAAGGTTTCATTTTTACTGAAGATGTTAGCCGGCTCGTGACCTTGTGGGGATGGGCAGTGCCCCCAAACACGGCAGTATCGGACGAGCGTGTTGCTTCTCCTGCCAGGCGCGGCTTCATTAAACCAATGCACCAATGGCTTTCTCGCAGTTGGGTAACTTGATCGAGCGCGACCTATACCACATTGATGGGACAAGGCGGACGTCGCCTCCTGTTCGCGAGCAAGCACAGCTTCATCCGAAC
The DNA here is from genome assembly GCA_004155925.1 of Monosporascus sp. MG133. Taxonomy (NCBI): domain Eukaryota; kingdom Fungi; phylum Ascomycota; class Sordariomycetes; order Xylariales; genus Monosporascus; species Monosporascus sp. MG133. The sequence continues at coordinate 3,874 of QJNX01000323.1, forward strand.
TATGATACTTTTTGTAATGGTGCCGTCAGACCACGCTCGCATTTCCTTCGCAGAGCCTAACGTAGCTGCCTACCGGGTGTTTGCTCAAAGAGCCAGATGTCCCACCCTATGGATCTGCTACTAAAATATGTCGTGGCATTCTGTGGGAGGACTTGAAACGTGGTTACATATAAGGAGTCATCAGCTCTGTCCTGTCGAACGCCCAACATAGACCGGAGCAACACAGCATCACCCTCGAATCTCGAAGTGTTCAACCGCTCGCCCTCTTCTTGTTGGTTAGGTCTCGAAGTCAGTCAGGATTTTCTCCCCTCTAGAAACGTTGAAGTGCTCAACATGTTCCAAATATTCTGTATCGTCGTTGGTTTACTGGCCGCTGTGTCTGCAGCGCCATCCTGCAGCATCAAGACCGCTGAACTCGAACTCGAAGTCTCACCTTCCCGCCAGCGTAATACCGACGCAAGTGTCGGACGGGCCACGATGTCTCCGGCCAGCCCCACGGAAAGCCTTCCGGAGACGAGAAGCGAGAAGATTAGTTCGCGTGAAATCACATGGACCTGTCCGCAGCAAGCTACTCGCCTCGCTTACAACGACCAAAACCAGGAACAAGCCCCGGGCCCCGGTATCAAGCTCATGAATCACGACGACGAAGAGCGCAGCTTCTACCTGTACTGGAACAGCTGTGACAGCATCCCGTACGCGTATCTCTCCATGCCCGCCTGCGGTAGCCGATTCGTGTCCCTACCCGCCGGCTTCCAGGGCCGCGTGACCCGCGGCACCGACGAGACGCATCTGAACGGCCGGCCCCAGCTCCTTGGCACATGGGTCGAGCTCTCCTTCCCAGTCGGCGATGGCTTCGGCGGCTGGGGCGACGTATCCCTCATCCGCGGCTGCGACGGCGCCGCGACGGTGCGGGCGCTTGACGGATCCGGGCTGCTCAGGGGCTTCGAACACTGGGTGCTCGACGGCGCGCCTCAGGAAGCGTACGACACCAAGGAGTCCGGTGCCGAAGTCATACGGGCCATTGGGGACGTCACGATCCAGCAGGAGGCCATCGCAAGGGATTATTTGTTGTCGAAAGTCGACCTCAGCAATGTCTACGTCGACAACGAGCATGAAAATCCGGTGATCTGCTCCGCGAACTTCCGATTTGCCGTTACTTTCTTTAAGGGCCGGCCGTAAGGACATTGCGTGTGCATCTTCTTGGTAGCACACGGAGAACGGGTACGGAGAACACATAAAACAACGGGAAAGAGGAAGAGAATGATGCTTACATGAAACTGAACTGGATGCAAAAAAAAAAAAAAAAAAAAAAAAAAAAAAAAAAAAAAAAAAAAATTTCAGCCTCAGTGAGGGTGTTGGGGTTGGCTCGCAGGATGGTTCGGTGTTGCTGATGCACCTATCGTGACCACCCCTTTCACTCACTGATGATCCTGTATGTATCTCAGGTGCGAGTCTTCTTACCCCTTGACTGCTCACTAAGTTGAATTTAACCAAGGAACTGTTTCTCCCCCGGCCTCCACATGTCGTGATGTAACCTAGGCACCTCCTTAGGTACCCAGAACCTACCCGTGCCAATAGCCAGAATGGGTCTAACAGAGTACTGGACTATGCCCTTTGACAGCAGCGAGGGTAATGATCGCAAGCTTCTCGAAACTGTCGTCCACACGCCATACTTACAGAGGCCATTTTGCTTGATGATCCCGGCCGCAACAAGTCGACTACCCCTCTACCCAGTCGCCGTCTGTTATGCCCATCGAGACACGGCGAGCGAGAGGGCCTAAAATGACCGGGTATCACCACATGTTATACAAGCTTAAGAAATCGTATTGTTTGGACGAGCCTGCGTGGATGGTGAACCATAAATAGGCTGCTATCGTGATTTGTAGGGAATCTTCAACTGTGTGATGTTGCCCGAGAAACGAGAACCTCGTGGTTTTGGATGCGACGTAGGCAGGACCTTAGTACGATTAGTTGCCGTTAGTGGCCGAGGACAGGAGCTTGGGCCATCCCTCGGGGCCCCATCTCAGCGGGGTAGCCCCAGCGTAGACGCATACCTAACAGTCCCTCATGTGGGGGACCTCGAACGCAACCTTCTCATCCCGATCTTTCGTCAAGGTTCTCATTAGCGTCCCCAGGTATTACTATTTCTATTACATACATACCCAAACACGAACAAGCTCTGTCTATTTGTTGTTTTGATTGTCGTTTACCTCCTCACCTCCGTAGTGCACTGCCAGCTCCGTTCTAGGCTTGACACTTCAGTGCTAAGACAGCCGCATTCCGTCGGTCTCGATAAACTACAGAACTCCGTAACCCGCGACCACATTTCGAGCCGCCATGACCAGGACGAACATCGCGAGACTCGGCCGATTAGCCAACCGAGGGCTCAGGGTGAATGGACACAGTGGTAGTGCGAGAGTTCGGCCTCTCGTCTCTTCCCGAACGCGTGTCATCTCCCACAGGCCGGTCGCCTCGAGCTTCTCCTTCTCGACGAGCCCGCGCCGCGCATTGCCTCTCTCGCCGGACGTTCTCAATCGAGTGAAGCCCGCAGACATCACCGATGCGCAGTATCACGAGTTATCCGACGAGTATCTGGACAACCTGCTGAACAAGTTCGAGGCGGCTCAAGAGGAGCGTGATGACCTGGACGTCGAATACAGCGTTAGCATTTCTTCTCATCACTTCGGTTCCCGTCCACTGCTTACATCTCTTCCGCGTCTAGGCCGGTGTCATGAATATCAACATCAGTGCGCTCGGAACCTACGTCATCAACAAGCAGCCCCCGAACAAGCAGATATGGCTCTCGTCCCCCATCTCCGGCCCGAAGCGTTTCGACTATGTGATCGTTAGCGACGGTCAGGATCAGAAGGAAGGCACTGGTACTGGCGGATGGGTCTATCTACGAGATGGCACCACGCTGAACGAGATCCTCACCGGGGAGACTCGCGTCGATCCAGGGGAACCACCGCTGGGCTAGGTGGATGTTTGAAACCCTCTTTTGCGTCGAGAATCGCGTCGGGAAAGACGGTCAATGTTATTGCGTACCATACGCAGAGAGCGTAGCATGTGTTTTGCCGTCGGAGTTTACCCGGAAGCTGACGGACTGTATCATAGGATTTAACCGGCGTATAGGGTGGCTGAATACGGTTGCCGGTCGTCGCGCTAGCTGTACTCTAACTACAAGAGCTCAACGAATAAGAATGCTCCATGATCGAGACCGCCCTCGAACGTTGATTGACCTACGTTGCTACCACTCTATGGATATCAATGATAGGTTGCATCTACCCTCGACTGTGCTACGCAGAGCCGGGTGCCTCGCCCTTTAGAACAGCGCCCTTCAGAGTGTGAATAGCACTTGGAAACCTTTTAGGGCTAGTCAGGCTGGTGGATTGGGACGAGTTGAGAAAGCATCTAGGTCACACGTCGTGATGCTAATTATGCCGCCCATGAAGACGGAAGACGGAAGACGGAAGACGGAAGACGGAAGACGGAAGACGGAAGACGGAAGACGGAAGACGGAAAACGGAAGCAATAAGAGCCGAGACGCCGCGTGCCAGCCGGAGAATTCTGCCGAGGCTTGTGGGCCACCTATGCTAAGAACAAATCAAAAGGCGGGGTATAACAACCAAAATCTTTCGAACTTCCTCCCGCCCCAAGTCTTTTATCCCAGTTACACTAATATACAATGCGCCCATGGTTTGTGGGCCTTTGAAAAGGGGAAACGGTCCCCGTAGGCCCGCTCCGGTCGGGTCCCGATGGGGATCACGACTGACGCCCCGCGGCCGTCCACCGCGCATCCCACGCCGCCATGTCCCGCGCCATCGAGGACTCGGACCGCCCGCTCGGCTGACCGGTGGCCCAGAACTTCTCCGTCGAGTTGCTCTGCCTCGCGTAGTCGGCGACGCTGCTCCCGCCCGCCGGCACGCGTCCGAGTGCGGATTGGAACGAGGACGAGGAGTGGCTCCGCGATGAGCTTCGCCGATTAAGTTAGTCCTCGGTCAAAGGTCTTAGTGGACGGCGACGGCGGGGACATACCTGGAGTTGTTCTGTGGCATGGTGGCTTGGAGTAGGGTGCTTCGCTCGATGGGTGTGTTCACGTAACAGGGCGCTTGACGAGTTGCTTGACAAGTTGCTTGACGTCGACTGATGGGACGATGGGCCAAGACTGTATCAGGTATTGGTGTTGGACTGTGACTTGCAACAATGCCGGTGTTATATCAAAAAGTGCTATGTCACGATATCCCGAGAAGGCATCCGTAGAACGGAACTTGGAGGAGGTACTGAGATCACGACTCGTACACCATCCTCCACTTTCCTGGCGACGGACGCCATCTTATAGGCCATGCGGCTCAACCTCGAGACTCAAAATGTAAGCATCTGAAAGTAGAAAAAGAGGCAGCGGTCTAGTATAGATTCTACATTTCGAGCGCCTAACTGAATCACGTTCGCTTATGCTACGGAAAAGAGACGAAGGCGCCCCCCCCTAGGGTGGCGATTATTTTCACGTGGATATGGTGTGGAATACTCGACCTTCTGGAAACTGACGCCTTCGGCTGCGGTGCACTACCCAATGGCAAGTGTATTAAGTCCATTAAGTCCATTAAACCTCCCTTTTCGTCCCATTTCGTCTACCCTGCAGATGCAAGCAGCCGCGCATGGCTGCATGCGTACGTATGCGGTCAGAGTATGGTGGGTGGGCTCGTCAAGCACTGGGAGATCTATGTGAAATACACACATGTAGCTAGCTATATGCAGTTTCTCCCTGGCTAGTCTGGGTACACAGCTGGGCACGCCGTGGTGGTGGTGGTTAGTGGTCGCCCGCCGACGCCATTCGCGTGCCGTCTTCTCCTAATTGCCATTCCAGCCGAGGGATTGGGAACGTAGCATCCGCTCTTTCATGTTCCGCCGATTATCAATTCATGCAACTTGCATCGTGAGCTCGCATGTCTGCGACCCCACGGCAACCGGCTGTGATCGTTGAGCCACCCCCATGTTCAAGTACCCCATGACGAAATTGACCACTAAAGCTCTGTCTCCCCTGTCATATCACTCTGTGGCCATATTATACTTAACAAACCGTGGTGGCTATGAAGTAAGGCACGACTACGGGTCGCTTGACACTCAGAGCTTGTTGCGAGCTACGTCTCTCCACAGACCCCGCGCCGTGCTGCAGTACCCCCTGCATATCTAGGTATAGCTCATGAGCAAGTCGAAAAATCCAACCGTCTTTCACGCCAGCAACCGACGTAACAATACTATCATTAATCTGCCAAGCGCTGCCTGGCATCCTGCAACTCAGAGGTATGGGGGATCACGGCCGATAGTAGCAAGCCCGGCCCGCTCAATTATTAATCAATCGGAGCCGCCGATACGCTACCGATCCGCCGACGACGAGGGGAAATACAGAGTACGCGTCGCTGTCCAAAGTTGAACATTCCTAATGCTGCCCGCCAGATAGCGAAAGCTTGTAGGGTGGGTGACGAGGTTGTGCCAAGTGAAGACGAGGGGCTGCAGGCCCCGAGAGTGTCAGGAACGCGTACCCGTGCATACCGTTAGATCTCTACCACCCTATTTCTCCCGGTTCTGCGTTCTCAGAAATGTCGCTTGTACCTTGGACTTGGCTGACTAGGTAGGCCTGCATTGAATGGAATCATAGAGCGGTGGTTGTTGCGTACGCAGATGTGGTTACAACGCTTCTCACTACACTTAGGTGTACGCTCGGCCAAGAGAAGACCACCCTGCGTAGGGACGGCGGAAATAGGAGTTTGGCATTTAGAGTGTGCAAAGTTCTTTGAATAGATTAAATGCGAAATGTCATCTCAGCTATGTCTGACATCGGGCCGTGTCAATATAGCAGAGCCTTGTATACGAGAAAGGCGTCAGTCGGAGATAGCGATGTTAAGAACAGCGTCAACTTCGAGGAATCTGCTACATTCACCGATATAGTCCAAGTATCGTCGAGAGCGACACGGCGATAACGTGAGTGATAAGAACATAGAAAGGCGGTCAGTTGGTCGGAGTGATTACATAAGTCAGTTGCTTCAGTGCGACACGACGAGAATGACTGCGTACGCACCTAACGGCCATTGTAAAGCTATGCAGTCGAGTGCATGCCGCCTTGATGTGATCTCGGCGGACCTTTCTTTGTTGCCCCGGGGGAAAAAGGGGGGGGGGTATTGGCAGCCACTGATCGGTTGCCAACTTGCACACAGTCGCATTGCCTGGCATTACCCTTTGTGTAGGTGCGTAATAGTTCGCAATGGTTCGCAAACGAGGTTCGGCCCGCCCATTCAGGATACGGTTTGTCAATCCCAAGGAGGTTTTCCGTCACGCAAACTTCGAAGTTTCTACACTTGTGCGGCGGCATGACAACTGGCTGCACAGCCCGGTTAGTTGGTGACAAGGGCGCACGAACAGCCACAAACAGCCAGCATAGCCTCAACGCAGTCTTAAGCCATTTTCAACAATAGCCAGACGTCATTCGCTGTTCTACTGGACACTGCATTATCGTCGGACGCTGTCAAGTCCAAGTCAGCCTACTTTAGATTGCTCGGTTGAGTTGTCTGTCCCGTCCTCGAGGCCTCATTTTGTACGAAGGGTCCAGGCTCTCGCTCGTGAGAACGTGAAACATGTTAAGAGAGAGAAAGTAAACCCAAACACTCTGCTGCCTCCTCCTTGTTTCGATGCGGTCGAGAAATGGCCCAACAAGAAAAAGCTCAATCCTCTACGGCTTGACATCGAGTGCTCTAAGGATCCGTGGTGGCAGGTTGAGAACTGCGCATCGCACGGGCTTCTACCGCCTCTAGCCCCTTCGCGAGTCGCTTCATGAGACTCTAGAAGAGCCTCATTCAGAAGGAACGGACGGAAGTACCACAGTAACAATTCTCCAATTAGAACCGATACGAGTCGTTACAGAGCCCTGTCCCTTGTGGGGATCTGCGACAACTGGGGGAAGAATGGGACCCTGACATCCTATCAGCCATAACCCTGTCCTGCTCCCTGCCCCTAATCCGGCCTTAGCTGCCCCCCCCCCCATCGGTGCCCTCCCACAATGTATTGCCTAGAAAGTCACCTTACGCGCTCAACTTGTCCAGCCGGTCATCCCACCCACAACCTTTTATCATATCCTAACCACCGGCCTCGCACAAGATGATCAATTACCTCTGTTCTCTTTTACCTCTACCGCCGGGCAGGGGTACCTTCCAATTAGATCCAGACTGCTCGCTCGATTGCGTTCCCTTCTCCTTACTTACCCCGCCATAGTGTTCGCGATGGACGGAGCCTCGCCGACGACAACCAACACTTCTGCCGGTAACCACCGTGGAGGGCGACCAAAGGATTGGACAGAAGAACGAACTCGCAGGTTGATACGCCTCTACGTTTATACGACTCTGCCGGTCAAGAAGATCATAAACGTGTTGGCAGACCATGCCTGGAAACCGGGGTATGCCACTCTATTCTATCGTCGTCGTCTTGAGCGTTGCTGATGTCTGGCCTCGCAGGAAGGAAGCTGCCAACAAGTGGCTGCATACCCTGCTGGGGCACGATCCTAGGTGGATCAAGCCCAAGAACCCCCGTGAACAGGATAAGCGCATGGCCGGGCTCAGAACGGGCTGTCTCGGGTCGGAGCGCAAGAATGGACCAGCTGCAGCGGTAGAGGAGCCGGCCCAGAACAATGGCACAGTCAACAACCATACCATCTCAACTATTCAGGACTTTGACGATTTCGATGGCCTGACCCTTGATCAGTCGCGAGGCCCTTCGTTTGCGGAGTCGGACGCGTCCACGCTAGCCCGACCAGATCAGGTTTTGGCGGATGCGGACCCGCGTTTAACACATGAGACCCTTTCCGACCTACCGGCGCCAGACTGGCGTGGGCGGGTGAACTCGTTTTCGTCGATGTCTCGCTTCCTCTCGAGCACCTTCCGGGGGCAGGAATCCAAGCGCCAGGACAGTGGTCTGACCAACTCGACGGATCTGAGCATCACCAGCAGCTTCCGAGCGCGACTGAGAGACGCCACCCCGGCCGAAGTCAGGGCGGCTTTCCACCTCATAAAGCGGTGCACAATCCCCAAAGACGCGGATGCCGGCGCCTCCCCCACATCCCCGTCGTTCGCCGCCTGGCCCGGTCAAGAAGGCTCGAGGGGCCTCTTGCTCATAGTCCCCGGGGACTTCTTGAACACGGACCTCATGCAACAGGCGGCGCAGCACGTCTCGACGACATCATCCGAGGATAATAACGGCGGCCCGCACAAGGTAGCCGTCGAAGTGCTGGCGGCTCCGAACCTGTGGCCGTCCAAGGGCCATTGCTCCGCGAGGCTGGAGGTTCCCGGGGACTTCTGCGGCTTGAATTCCAGCGCTACGGATGATTTCGGAAACACCGTCTTCCATTTCGTCGCCGCCAGGTGCTCTCAACAGGTCCTTTTCGACCACGTCATGCAGGCGTCTGGGCCACTCCAAGAGATAATCGGCTCTAGGAACACGGCCGGACAGACGCTTCTTCACGTTCTCAACCGATCTTGGTACGAGGAAGGGTCACCCCTGAGCGAGCTCCTCATTGCACTCGGCCGTTACCGATTCGACGCCCTCGCAACCGACGTCTACGGGCGCAGCTTCTTCCACCTCCTCCGGGACAACCGAGTGAGCCATGACCGGATCAGGGAGCTGGCGCATCTGTTCGATATCAAGAGCCTCAACAGACGGGACGCCTTCGGCCGCAAACCTATGGATTCCCGCTCGGCGGGGCGCTTCCGACGAGCGATCGCGATCCACAGGCTTTACCCCGGAAGACCTACCGCGCCTACCGCGCCTACCGCGCCTACCGCGCCTACCGCGCCTACCGCGCTTAGGATCTCGACCGAGAATCCGGGAGACGCGCGCATACGCTCACACACCGGCCTGCTCAAGATCGTCACGGACGCCGTCTTCGTCGACCGCCAACCGAACCCCGACTCGGAAGATTCCGACGGCCGGAACGCGTTTCATTGTCTCGCGGAGGTCGTGCTCGGAACCCAGACAATCCAAGACCACGCCCGGCCTCCTTCGATGAAGCGAAAGCTCGGGGCCGACATGGAACCCATGCTCCAGGAGGGCCCTCTCAGCTACCGTCTGGATCTGCTCGAAGGGCTCATCCACGCCCGGGTCGACGTCAACCACTACGACAAGGCGGGCCAGACGCCGCTGATGGCGTTCATCAAGCATATCCCCGACGGAACCAAGGAAGACAAGGACCTGAGACAAATCATCATGAAGCTAGTCCAGGCCGGGGCCAGAATGGAAGCGCGCAACCGCCACGGGGAGACGGCCCTTTACATGGCCGCCCGCTTGGGCAAGAAGGTCGCTCTGGACCAGCTGATCGAGCTCGGCGCTAACGTCTGTGTGCGCGACGCGAGCGGGCTGAACGCCCTCGAGGCCACCAAGCAGGCCCTGAAGGCGGCCACAAACGACACCCACCTGTATGCCCGCCTCCATTCGTGTTGCGGGATCCTTGCGGGCCGGCTGGGCGAAGGATGGAAAGAGGTCACCGCACTTGAGGAGTGGGGGACGAGGCGAACATAGTCGTACGTCATACCGGTTTCGCACTGGATGTGCCAATATTTGGCTGGGTTTGTCTCTTCAAGCTTGACGTGCTTTATGGTTCTGGGGAAAAGTTTGGCGTTTTTGTCTATATAATTTTTTTTTTCTCCTTTCATTTCTCTTCTTTTATATCCCCCCCCTCCGGTGTTTGGGAGTGCGGCGCGGACAATACCCTCTTTGGATTCGGCAAGCGCGCTTAGGAAGGAAAGGAGGCCCGTTATCGTAGCTTGATACCCTAAGAATAGACTGATGCATTGATGGCTGCGCGACAATGTTTCTTCCTAACTTACTTTCGACGCTTCCTGTAGCGCAATAAAAGTGCTAGAGGTGGTTTGATAGAAATTCGGGCTGAGTTACTAACTCGTAATTGCTTGAACAAGCGTATGCTGTCCAAAATACAATGGACATCACCCATCCATTCTAATTCCGGCGGAGTAATCGCAATCGACCAGCGTCAGCTGCTAAGGCTAATTGAGCGCTCTATCACCGCATACCACGTGGGCGACGACCTACCCCAGCTTATATCCAAACCCGGTTAAGACAGACCATAATAATCTTGATCCTCTAGCTACGCCACCATCTCGCTGCCTAGGACGAGGCTTAGAAGTATTGATCAATCGGAGTTAACTGCCAACGGAAATGGGCGGGGTTTGCGGAACAGCGATGATGCTGTACTTGCAACTTGCGGTGCACCATCCTCAAGACAATTTACATTTCCATTTTTGACGGAGAATTCTCATTCAAGAGTAAGCACCTTATTTCCTTGCCTTAAGCCACAGAAGCCCCCGTAAGATCTCCGAGCCTGGCAGTGACCGCGATTCGTCCATTATCTGATGATGCCTTTCGAACAGGGCTTTCAAGCTGCTCGGCCATTTCCGCACTGACAAGTACGTAACGCAACTGGCTCCATAAGTCGGCCGCATCTCTGCTGGGCTCATAGAATGGGACGGAGGAGGGCCCTGCGGCTCCGCGAAGAGATACTCGCGCGAGGAAGGCGAATCAAGCTGATGTGCGTCTAGGTGGTAAACCCAGAACAACGCGACTGGCAGTATTCGACTATGGAGGGTTTCAGGATAAACTTGAACGTTAGGCTACTGATTCATCATTCCTCTCGAGAATATATGTAAGGTGCTTGTGGCCATTGATGAACATCAATAGTGGTTGTCAAGGATGATGACTTTACTGTAGTATTTAGGGTTAAAAGCGGGCCCGGCCTTGATTTAAGGTAGGTACTAGAGAACCCACAGCGGCACCTAACGCTGCCGGATAGATGTTTACTATGGTGCTAGGGGTAATTTTAAACACACTGTTAGGTATGTGGGCTTAGGAGGCCCGCTTAGTAATAACCTACCTTGGATTAGCGGTTACGAAAGGGCTGCAATTATTCGCATGTACCCGCCGTTGGCCCAAGTGAATGCTACACCTAATTGGGTAGCGTGGCTACTAGCACGTCCACTGATACCTGACAGTGTCTTAAAAATTATGCCTGATACCATAGTAGTTGTACTTTTTAAATCAGAAAATGGTGATACCCTGATTGTCTGGACCGTCCTCGGGCATAAGATTCTAATCTTGACCTGCCTAATTACGTTAAGCACAGTGTGGTTGATCGTGGCGCAAGAAGGGCAAGGCAGTCCTCGATGTGGGGATGCCGTACAAGCTAGCGAGGATCCAATCACATGGCCATATTATGCCACCTGCCTTCGGGCTCCTTATCTGGTTAATCAGTTCCCCTGATGACGTCAAAAGGGGGGCATACGAAGCAAAGGCCGTACGACTCAAGACGTCCAGTATATCATTTATTTGCCAGAGTCGTTCACGGATACCAATCACGCCTTTATTCGACATGACGAACTTCTTAAAACAGACGGACGCCCAAGGAAAGGCGCGCATAAGTGCGAATGTGTTCAATATCTTCAACGACTACATCGTGCCGGAAAGCTCGGCAACGGCACCACAGGCAGCGGTCGCCGTCTCGAAGCTGGTCCCGGCCCCTACAGATGGCAGCAACACACTCGACGACGGATTCTTCTTCTCGTTGTGGAATGATATAATCAACATCGCAGTTCAGATTCCCCATGATCATCCAGCTATGGATAAACTAGTGAAGGTCATGAGGGAATTGACACTGCTACCCGATACGGGCTTGCGAGTCTGGGATGTGAGTGGAGGATCCTCAAGCTGGGAGGGGAGGAGAAAAATCACTAACGTAGTATAAAGAGCCGCCTTTGGACCGACCTTCCGGTTCTGGGTGCGGCGTTCCGCGAACGCTTGAACGGACCAGGGACCTCCAAGAAGGAAGAGGAGCAAGCCATTATCGACAGAGAATGGGTGAGGTTTCACGCCTTTTCGGCGAAGCTGATCAGTGCGGGCGTCATCGACTATACCAACCAAGTCGTATGGATGCTGCGTGCTGCGCTGGAGGAAGATACGAGTGCAAAAGCCCCCCACGCTCTGAACCGTGACCTCGTTACGGCAGCGGTGTATATCGAGTATGCAGGTCCGATACTCGCAGAGTCGATCATCCGGACACCTGATCCGACACTGAGCAAGGAGGATGAGCGATCGTTACGCGCCGGGCCTCTTTACGATGGCAAGGCTGGGCTGCGATCGGACAGGTGGCTGTTTTGGCTCAAGAGGTTCAGGGAGGAAGCCGAAAAGGCCACAACAGACGAAGCCAAATCGCTTGCTTTGCGCTCGTCGAGGTTGATGGAAATATGGGTTGAGAAACGTCTGCAGCCTAAGAGTTGAGTGCCCTTAATTCACTAGCGGAAGGTCCTACCTAGAAGCAGCGTTGTTAGAAGGAACAGCCGGTGGAGATCACGGACACGACGTTTCCGTCTTGAATGTGCTTGATGGGCTAGGGGCATGGCCGCAAGCACAGGCTCTTCGGGGATTACGTTTGTCACCTTACCGCCGAATTCCACATAAACTCATTCGGAGCTGCCGGTTCTCTGCCAAGTTCGTGCCTGGGTAAGATCTGCGTAACACGACAGCATGTTCGGCCCTCGAAGTCTAAACTTGGATTATCCCTTCTAAGCGATGTAGGAACATTAGAATCAGGTTTAGTGGTCAGCTTCTGCCAGAGCTCTTTCCTACCGCAGCCTACACCTCTATAATTCACAGTCGGCCGGGGATCTTCCGTTCAGCCCGTTCGATGCGTGCAAAAATGGCAGAGGAAACAGAAGAAACCATGGTAGCGCAAGAAGAATATATTTAAGACTCCCTAAGCTGAGTCCTAGTTCTGGTCCTCTCGAGATTCCCGGGAGTGGCCGTTGATTGCCCCAACACCGCCTGGTTCCCAAGCGGCTGGGTTCGGAACAATTCCCAATATACGTCACCGGGGTATCACCAGCTACGGACTCAGGTCTATGTTAGGTTTGCAACACGGTAGTTTTATTGTGAAATATGCCGACAAGCTCAGAGGTATGGATATCCCGTTTGCCGACCGGACTCGACATGTGGGCCAACAACATCTCGCGGTTTAAAGCCGTGTGCTTCTTCGGTCCTTCCGTCAGGGTTATGGAGAAAGAAAAAACTGCTCCCTTTAATCAACGCCTGCTGAGTGCTCTAACAGTCGAAAACGCGGACCCGGAAATATCGAGGCGGGCCTGTCAGCGGTTGTTTGGGCGTTTACTTGGTATTATAATTCGTGCACTGTGTCGTCATGGCAGTCATGTGGTTGGCGTTCTTGGTGGGATGGGGTATGGATTCGACCTTGGATCCAGGGAACATTCGTAGCGTTCAAATCGATTAAGGGCTTCAGGTTCTCCTGTATTAAACATATTGACGATTTTGGGACCGGTTCTGAACTCGAAAGAAGTTATGACATATCCTCCATTATGCCGTATATACGTACAGGAGTTAAATGGGGTAAGAAAGTATTTCGTCTTGTAAGATTTTATACTCGTATCTTTTAATCTTACTGCTATATACGCTTTAGAGGCCTTAAGGTATATTTACCGTATTACAATAAGCTGACTAACTGAGGTGGCTGTGCTTATCGTGACGTATACTAAGTTCCATTTCCATATATGTCCGCATTATATAACACAAGCTATGCTGCTCCTCCCTAAGCTGATCGAACTTATTTATAAACCTACGGTAAGTTGTCTTTTTACGTATTACCCCCCCGTATAGGAGTCGGCTTTTACGAAGAAGTGCGGTAAACCGATCCCGTGGCATGCAAGGATCTTGTTTGCTCAGGCTGCAAGGGGGAACTGGGTGGCAGTCTCTAACGCGATATCTGATGAGTGCAGGCCTGAATGGATGTTGGACGCCGGGGACTGCCCTGGAAGGAACCTACTTAGGCAAGTTGACGATGCCAAGAGGTAACGTGGTTTGGCTGGACCAAGAGGTGCGCGTGGGATTTATGGTCGCCAAGGTCTTTGGGGGCTGGGTATCGTGGACATGCGGCTACAGCTCAGTAATTCAGTGGCAAGGTCCAGGGTTGCTCGGTAAGTTCCGGTCTTCTGCAAGCCTTACGGAATCGTTGGCCTAGCGGAGGACGCGGCCGATTACTATGTAGCTTCTTTATGGGGATCTTAGTCAGAATCGATGATTATACCCTAGTTCGCACGATCCTGTTCCTGGCAGGAGAGCTCCAAAAGAGTCATTCCAACTCCCAAGCCCGTCCCGCCAAGGGAATGGCCGATTTCGTAAGACTCCACACTGGTAGGACATGCCAGGGAAGGAAGAAGAACTCGGTGTCGCTTAACGGGTGGGGGACCATAACGAAGTATTCGATGTGAAACACCGCGTTGGCTTATGGACCTGGATCCCTGTGAAGTTAGGGCCACGGCTTCCTTTCTCGATGACCGCCCGTCCTATTGCGGCTCCCTTTTACCGTTGACCTAACCCATCCGGATCTGACAAGAGACCAAGCATCAGCCAGGGGCAGCCGACAGGCCAAAAATACCATCAACTCCTTGTAACTACGTAGAGTCTCGACATGATAATGGCATATATAAAGACCGCTCGAGGCTCCCGGTTTGTTCTAGCCGCTCTGGAGCCAGCACTCGCCGACCTAGGATCACCATTCGGATCGATTCCAGAAACGATTCATAACAATAACCGTACCTTTTACTGCTCGAAATTAAGAATCAACGGTCACCCCTGCGATCACGAAAATGCCTTCGTTCGGCGCCGCTCTCCTAGGCCTCGCCGCCACGGCGACGGTGGTGCTCGGACACGGCCACGTCCAGGAGGTTATCGTCAACGGCAGGTCCTACCCCGGCTTCGAGCGCTGGGCCTGGGACCAGGACCTCAGCCAGGTTGTCACCTGGCAATTCACCACCGAGGACGAAGGCCCGGTCCCCATCGGGAGCCTCGGGAACCCCGATATCATTTGCCACCAGGGCGCGCAGAACGCCAGGGCATCCGTCCCGGTGAACGCGGGCGACGAGATCACGCTCAGGTGGTTCAACTCGATCGGCGGGTTCGAGCACCCGGGTCCCATAATGCACTACCTCGCGTCTTGCGGCGACGCCGGCTGCGACACGGTGGACAAGAACAGCCTCCGCTTTTTCAAGTTCTACGAGAGCGGCCTCGTCCAGGGTGGGATGGCCGACTCCCCGGTCTGGAACAGCCAGAAGTGGGCCACCACCGAGGTCCACAAGGGCGTCCAGACCGTGAGCGACGGCTTCATCGACACCTTCACAGTCCGGGTGCCCCGGAATATCCCGAGCGGCAACTATGTCCTGCGTCATGAGATGCTCGGTCTGCACAGGGCACATATCGGGGACGCTGAATTCTACCCCCAGGTAAGCCTTTCATCTTTTCCTTCCCCTTTCGGGTGTGACTACCTTCCAGAGACCTATGGTCCCTGGACTAAGGCGCCCTTATCCGGTTAACGCTGCATGTGTTGCCAATCTAGAATGGGAGGACAGCTGCTAACTTGCCCGTGATAGTGTATCAACCTTCAGATTACTGGCTCCGGGTCCGGTACCCTGCCCGAGGGCGTTCCTGCAACGCAACTCTACCAGAGGACCGATCCTGGTGTCGACCTCGACATCTGGGTCAACCTGCAATCCTACCAGATCCCAGGTCCGTCTGTCGCCACCTCAGTCTTGAAGCGAGACCAGGGCATGAGCCACCCTCGTGACTTCGCCCTCAGGCATTGAAAGGCAGTGTCGGTGGTGCTGTTCATATGATCGATCCATGTACATACATATGTAGTATAAATGACGGAATACGAACATAGGAATTCATTCGTACTAATTAACTATCCTTTTCAAGATAAAGCATTAATGAGATCGTTATTCTGAGGGAAACAAGACGTGATACTCGTATATGACTGGCCGCCTAGCACCCGCAGCTATAAGACGGCTGATGGGATAGTAGGTCCATGTGTGAAGTATCCACTTCCGTAGCTTAGATATTCGGCGAACATACCTTCGTCGAGTAATGCTCCCCTTGTTTGAGCGGTGTTGTCTTTGGTATAGGATTCAATTTTACCATCAAGCATACATGCTAGCTGAACCCAAGAGATGCCCCTTTCGTTCTGTGCAATACCTAACCGAGTGAGAGTCGGTTTTGTGATTATGGATTAACACGACTACGCTGGGTGTTTAGAGACTGATTGGTTTTACATGGATAGATGCATCGCAGCAGTGAGACATTATTAATACGGCTAAGACCTAATGAGGAATATGCCGACGAATTACAACAGGTTCTTGGATGGCACAGCCTATGAATAAATTCTCTGTTGTATTATCAAAGTATTCATTGGCAGCTACCATTAACATATACTTCGCTAGCAATTCTTAGCAGCATGGGACTCCCGGTACCATTCTTAAAACTTCCTAGATATAATTAACGCGCTGTTTGTGGCGAACAGCCGTTGCAGTTTGGAAGAAAAGTTTATTCCGCCATAGCGCTGTTAGTCGAAATGGCAGCAGTAGATAAGTAATGGAAGCGAAGCTACCATTGGCGGGATTATACTTCATGATGCACGGAAAGCTAGATTGCAATACCAGACGCTGTTGCTGGAGTACGTGAAATTCGTAAAATAGGAAAATAGATGCTAATGTCGCAGTGCAAATGTGTCATCGTCCCAAGGTCGTACTCATCCTTTCCGCCCACAACTCCCAGTATTCTTAGCATGTCTTCGAAAACCCTATACCAACGCACTTATAATGAACATACTTCGTCATTCATAATGTATCTTACAACCATGCAAACGCATCGCCTCTATAGCTCGAACCACTATTTCAAAGTCGATTAGTCAATTAGACCTCCCTAGTGAATTGTGGCGGATTGAGTACCTAAATAGTTCCTTAATATCAGTCATTTCTTCGAGGTGGCCGGGCCTCTCGCGATGGTGGCCAAGATCGTAGCCATCCGCTGCTGCGACTGTCGTTCTGTGAGGGGGGTGCGCAGAGCGATAGGCGGGCGGCAGAATTGATCTTCCGGGCGGCCTTGGATGTTTGCGAAGCGTTGCAGACTGTACGTGGGATCGGATGGCACATTGATCCGTGGCCTGGGGGCTGTTTTAATGGCTTCCTCGCCGTAGCTATATCACATAAGGATCGTTAGTCAGCTTAGAAACTTGGACAAGAGAAGTTTGGTTGGTTGTTGTTGCACTCAACCGCTAGTTACTTACTTCAAATAGTGGACGGCATGCGCTGAACTAGCGGGTCCTGGTCCCCGAGACTGGCCGCTGCTAGCCATACCTTAGGCTTCAGCCAGGCTCGCCGGGATGTTCGTAGCTGCGGGTTTCTAGCGGTTTAGCGCTCGGTTGCATCCGCCGACGGGCAAGGAACAAGGACCCTGAGTCGCGGGTCCGGGCGGGGCCACGTGGGATCCGAAATCTGTGCGATGCCGGTACAGTGTGGCTTGAACGTGGGATGGAGGCAGGGAGGCTCGGCCGAAGCTTTCTCTCCACAACCTGGAACGATGATGATTCGTTCGATATGCTATAAGCGGCTTCGAGCCATGCTATGCCTGATCATGGAACAAGTAAAGATCTCTGTAGATCGGACGTCTTGGAGGGCATATTCCAAGGTATTTGTATAGAGACTCAACGATGACTTATGTACGAACGACAGGGGAGTCCTACCTCATGCCACCCAAGGCCGTGCGCGGTCACTTCACCCCAGGAAAGATGCCTTACCGCGATGGATGTCCCCCTGGTCCGGTAATGATGTCATGGTGGTAGAAGTCGAAGCGAGTCATCCGTATTGCGACGCCGCTAGAACTAGATTAATTTCAAGATGCGTCTCTGTGGTAATTACTGGGCTGAGGAGGGCTGATAGCGTTAAAATCCCAATTAGTGGCACCAGGGGTCGTTCAGAGGCCCCAGGCCGCATGTCAGCACGTCGATCCCCCACGAAAAAAGTATACAAACTCGACTTAAGCCGGGACGTTTCCCCGTCTTGGGCGGTAGACTCTTGACTTTGTCAATAGACGTGACCCATCTAATCAGGCCATTTGCTAGAAGAATATAAGCTTCCGGAGGCGTCCAACTGGGAAGCCCTGGTTCCGGTCAGCCCCGACCAATACCCTGGCGGAAAGCCTTAGAGATCTTCACAGGCATAGGAACAAAGGTCCGCATTCCACTCCCGTGACCACGAAGTGTAGACGATCAACCTCTTATTTACTGAATTCTTCTGTTCGGCTAAGAAGACGGGAAGTCGGTGGACACGAGAGGTAACAAACAACCTACGCAGTAGGCGCCTGCGGGGCCACAAGAAGTTCCCTTGGTACAGCATTCGGCCGAAGACGGTGGCCTACACTTCAACATCGTGACTCTTCTCATGCCGGCTTATTCTCACCGAAAACAAATGACGTCTCGTCTTCTTTTTCTTAGAGCGGCGACCCTCTGGACTCAAGAGATGACGTGGATACGATTGCACTCTCTACCGCTTTCTGGTACGATTATTTCATCATTTGGGGATCTAGAACGACGCTAAGCGTCTCGTGCCCCCTGTAAAATGTGGCCGCTGGTGGCGCTGAATCCCTAGGAGCGAGCCCGCAAGGCGCAACGGCGGACCGGCCGAACAATCAGCGGTCCTCAATCAAACTCGCTTCGCAATGACTATGCCGCAGGCATCTCCAAATCGCTAGAAGATTGCACTTGGGAGATATCACGACGAACGTTTCCGAGAATCATATGCTTCCGCGACCCTGAACGCTAACGGGAACATCGACAATAAGATTGAAAGGGAGGGGGGGGGAGGCTAGGAGGGGGGGACCCTAATTCTTGGGAGAAGGTGGACCAACGAGCGTCGTGGGATTTCTGAAATACAATATGCACCAGAAAGGGGTGGGACCTCCTGGGGATTTCGCACTTTGTATTCATTCGTCAGCCCATGACGTGCGTGTGCAGAGGTCCCTACGCGCATTAAAATCGGAGGACCCGAGACTGGGGGAGAGGCACGAGAAGGGGATCATTGATGGAAAATTGGAAAATGGATCAGGCAGCCAACTACGTGTCAAATTCTCGAGATTGGACGCCAGTCGCTTTTTGGTCCGCATGGTTCGCCAATCTTGCTTACTTGCATTAGGAAGAAAAATAGCGTTACAGGGCGGCTGCGGAGCTGCGAAGATTGCTCGATTCTAGCCCCCGTCCCCTGTGGCTTTGGCTGTTGGCCCCGGAGGATGGCTCGTCATCCTTATTGAGACTCCGAGCGAGTATCAGCCATAAGGCAGATTTCATACCGTGACGTCAGAGCTATACTATATACAATAGACGGGCTTCCAGAAGACATGTTCGAGCGCGCCCCGGGCGACCGAATACAGGTGACGGTATTCTTGGCATTGCCACGATTACTGGTTCGGACTGCTCGAGGCCACATTCGATTTTACCAGCAGAGATAGCGGCGCCTATGTCCGAGCACTGCGCGAAATCTATCGGCGACGAACTCCTACATCACACTAAAGGTCCAAGAGCTCTCCCACGTATAGGTCTCCCCCGGTCCGGTGATCTGCTCTTCGACGCGTCCCCATTCGGGACTACGAGGTGCGTTAGCATTCCGGTGGCGGACGGATCGGGCAAGTCCCGGCGGCAGAACGAACTGACAGACGTGCTAAGGGTACTTACTGGTTGATGCCGTCCACATAGTCGTGGGCTTCGATCGCGACGCACGAGCTTCGCCCCACCGTCCTCCTGTCTTTCAACCCCTGATTGCTCTTCAGCGGAGTCGTGCCGTCGAACCAGTTGCACGAGTATATCACGACGCCGGCCTGATCCGTCCGCAGTTCGGCCTGGATCCCGGAGAAGGGGCTCGCCAGCGTGGCGACCACGGCGTCCTCGGGGGCGTCCTCGATCAGCCAGTAACCGTTGTAGCCCTCGCATTGGCCGCCCGCGCCGCAGTTTCCCGGGAACGCCGGGTCGTCCTTGGCGTGGCCCAGCTTCAAGCCCGGCTCGCTCGCGAAGTCGTTGATGCTGCCGGGCGCCGCCGTCGCGATCTCGCCCGTGGGCAGGGCGGCGTCGTCGGCGACGAGGTATCGCTGCGAGTAGGGTAGGTACAGGGTGTGGTCCCAGACCTTGTTCGTCGCCGGGTTCTTGAACGCGTCGAGGTTGAAGTACGTGTGCTGGGTCAGCATGAGGGCTATCTCCTCGGTCAGCACGTAGCAGGCGCAGAATAAATCACCTGTCGTTACGCACGCGGCTTGGCCTCGGGCGAGGTGGCCTCCATCTTGATCTTCCACGTGCCGTCGCAGACGCTATACGTCACCTTGGCCTCGACGAGACCGGGCATGCCCATCGACGAGTTGGCGGGGTCCTCGATGGCGAAAGTGATCGAGTCCTCGGTCGCCGACGTGACGTTCCAGGTTCGGAACGACCAGTTGTTAGTCCCGCTGTGCAAGGTGTTCTCGCCGTCGTTCTTCTCCGTGAGGAAAGTTTGACCATCGATCGTGTATCTCCCCTTGCCGATCCGGTTCACGTATCGGCCCGGTATGGCGTTGTACACGGGGTGACCCGGGTCCTCGGCTAGTGATGTCCTTGTCAGTACGTACACGCGGCGGAGCGCGCTTGTATACGAGGGAGCGTCGTACGATAGTAATCGACATCGTCGTATCCGAGGACGACGTCCACCTCCTTGCCGTCCTTGTCCTTGACGAAGAGGTTCGTCAGAGTGGCCCCGTACGGGATGAACTGGAGTCTGGTAAGCTCGAGCCATAGCCGCGGCCCGCGCGTCCTCTGACCTGTGCCTTGATTCCCCGCGCGCTTATGGTATATCTTCCGTCTTTGCCCGGCTGCTGCGCCATGGCAGTCATCGCTGCTGCGGATAGTTTTAGGACAGAGGAACCCCGCATGTTTAGGAGAATTAGGATTGGAGACTGACGATGGAGAAACGGACACGATAGCGTCGTGATGGACGCGGATTCGGCTCCTCTTTAAGAGAACGCGGGTTCGCTGGCGCCATCGCTTATCTCCAGGAACAGTCATGATTCAGCCCCGCATCCTATGCTTAGAAGGCGGGTGTGCGGATGGCCAAGACCGCAGCGTGCATGGGGTGCTGCGGGATCGTGGGGCAACGTTAAACCAGGTACGGTTCCCGGAAATAGGGCGCCGGCACAAATCAGGGGTGCCATGCCCACAGCTTCCACCCCCGTGGTGGGGAAATAGCCTGATGTTTACCGTATTGCCGATTATTAAGATCCTGCACAAGGATCGTCCGAGGCTTGTTGGACGCACGTGGCCGCAGTCGACCGCGCGGTAACCCCCGCAAAGGCGGACTCATCCTATCCACATTCCCCCGTCTCGGAACGTTCACTCTTGGCAATTGTAGGATTAATATATCCGACAGTGTGCTTATCCTAGTACGGACGGCCGTAACGGAGCCAGAGCTACCATGAAGTGGGATACGTATAAGGCTGAGCTTGGGCGCAGGCACTGATGGTAACAAATGGGGACACGTTGCGCATACTCCGACTTGGGATATACGGTAAGGGAGGAACATGTCACGTACGGCTAAACCAAAAACAACTGATTAATAAGTGCAAGTCTTTGCTTCCTACTTAGCTGACAGAACCGCCTACCGAGAATTACCCACGACACAGGCGTACCCCTGGGTAACGCCAAGGGCCTATAAGCGACGCATGGGCTTTTAGCGCGAGTTAGAATTACCCGCGGAGATTTTATAAGTTCCTAAACGCTGTTTCATTAATATAAAAGTAAAGTATAAATCGTTTATAATAATAAATTATTTGGATGCCTATATTAAATGATTTAACACGTTGAAAACTTACGTGCTAAACTGGTGGTGAGGAAATAATTTGATTTACGAAGGAAATATAAAAGTAATAAGTTCCATTCGTTCATTGGCCCCCCCTGTCCTCACTCGTGAGGCTGAGTTTCTTGATTCGGCCCCAGCGTCAGGCTGCTGAACCATCTCTCTGAGGATTGCCAAACATCACGATTAACTCCCCGGTTGGCAGTCTACGTATGACGTCCGACGTCCATATTCTCACTGCGATGCACCAGCCCCAATCCAGCTCGCCCGATGTCCGAACTCGACCCTAACTCCTACAATGTCGCATGGATCGCCCCGCTTGAGATTGAGGCCCAATCAGCCTTACACATGCTAGATGAGAGACACCGCGGCAGATTCCCTATGGGCCGCGGAGACGATTATGTCTTCCACGCTGGTAGTATGCGTGGACACAATGTGGTCATCGCAACATTGCCCGCCGGTCAGGAATACGGCACGGGTTCCGCAGCGGCCCTTGCGAGCCAGGTTCGGAAATCCTTCCCCAACCTTTGGTTTGGGCTTCTCGTCGGCGTTGCTGCTGGTCTTCCCAATCTCTCTAAAACCCCACCGCGCGATATCCGCCTTGGGGATGTTCTTGTGGCTCTTCCTGACGGCGAAAGCGCGGGACTTTTTGCCTATGACCTGGGAAAGGCGACGGGGAAAGACGGCTTTCAACCCTTGCGCTTCGGACATGTCTTGGCCACAACCGAAACCGTCGTTAGGTCCGCGATCGGTAGTATCAAGCTGAGCGCGCCGAATGACGCCGAAATCTTCCTCCCGCACTATGAAAACATGAAAGTCAGGGAACACGCCACTGGCACGTTCGCCGACCCTGGTCAGCATAGGGACAAACTTTACGAGGTCGACGACCGCGGAGAACAGAGAGAAGTAGAGCGAAAGAGACGACCAGACTCCAAGCGGACGAGGGTATGGTACGGCCCGATAGGCTCTGGCGAGAAGTTGATGAGGAATGCTCGACAAAGGAACGAGCTGAGGGATAAGTACAACATTATAGGTCTTGAAATGGAGGCGGCCGGCACCATGAATCGCATCCCAGTTGGCGTCATTCGAGGTGTTTGTGACTATGGAGACGAGCACAAGACCAAGGATTGGCAACCGTATGCTGCCGCCATGGCCGCTGCGTATGCCAAAGCAATCCTGAGTGAAATCTCGCCGGAGGCAAGAGCACCGAGGACATGGAGTTCCGCGGTGAGTGGTGAGTAGACAACTGTCAGCCTGGGATATTCTATGTAGTCGTCAAACTGACCTTTCCAATGCAGAAACTCGGATGGGCGGTATTGATAAGGCATCTAACAAACGCCGTTCCGAGGAGTATCTTGCATCTTGTACGAATGAAGGACCCAGCTATGACGAGCGGGCGCACGACTGCAGCCATGTCCAAGGTGCGCGGTACTCACTTAAGCGCCAGGCAACTCAACGCGCCAGCAGTGGATGGAAGTCCTCTCTCCGAGGTTCGACTATCGGTAAAGCTTTTTTAAAAAAAAAGGCGGAAACATCAAATACTGAATTATCTTTCCAGATGGCTCGCCCCCGGTCTCACTAAACGAAGCGCAGTGGAATATTGGTTGGCCTGAGTATCAAAATGAGCGACCAGCGCTAGCTTCCAGGTTCTTGGAGCGCCACGACATCCCATCGGTTATCGAAGCCGAAGGTGAGGCCTGGTGTACGAGTGGGAGAAGAACACCGTGGACTGTTGTCATATATGGTCTTGCGGGAATTGGGAAGAGTCAAGTTTGCCTCAAAGCCATCGCCGAAAATGAAAAGAGGTTCGTATCGACTCCACAAAGGGCCGAAGATACGCTGACTGGGCCAGATTCCGAGGTATCTTCTACATCGATGCGAGCAACAACACATCCGCAAACAGTACCTACCTGGAAATCTCTAGAGTCTGCGGATTTCAGATCCATTGGAAGGACATCGAACTGGACGAACAGATCCGGTTGATGAGAGCATGGCTCGCTTGCCAGAAAGACCCATGGCTGCTCATGGTCGACAATGCAGACTCTACAGATGTGACCCTGGCGAAATACATACCAACAGGAGGTCCCGGCACCATAATCATCACAACTACGGATGAACGGTTTGCCACGTGCGGCAGCGCGTTTGGCAAGATCGGCCCAATGGATAAGCAAAATGCTGTGGACCTGTTGATGAGCTATAAGAGGACTGGGACAGTTCTGGACGACACCGAACGAGAAGCGGCTAGACTCCTTGCTGTAAATTTGCTGGGCGGACTGCCGTTAGCCATTGCTCAGGCTGGCTCCTACATCTTCAACAAGTACTGCACCTACGCGGAATATTGTGACGAGTTTCGCGAATCACCACAGATACCGCTATCTTACGAGCTGGAACAGTGGCCGAGCTACCGCCGACCCATCTGGAAAACCTTCACAATATCACTCAGCCGAATCCAGAACCTACCCGAGAAAGGCTCCAGTCACGCTGTCGAGCTACTTCGAACCTTGTGCTTCCTACATCATGAAGGCATCCAAGAGCGACTGTTCCGAGAGGCGTGGATCAACATGGAAGATGCATCAGCATGGTCACAATATGTCGCATTGCTTGACTCGTCGAGCCCTCGGTGGGACACCCCTGATCTTCGAGCAGCGTTCGAAATTCTCTGCCGATACAGCCTGCTCAACCACATGTTGCCGCACGCCCGCCAATACTCCTTGCACGGACTTGTGAAGGTTATTTGCAGAGAGAGCCTGTCTCCCGAAGAAAAAAGCGAGTACGCATTCCGCGCCATGTCTTTGATGGCAACCGCGTTATCTGGGATACGGGCTCCGCTGCCTTGGATTGAGAATCCTGCAGGCTTTGAGTTGCAAAAGTCTCTATTGCCTCACGTTAAGGCATGCGTAAACGATCGAATCAAGTCAATCTTCAGGGACCAGACTGAGGAAAGTCGGATTATTAGGGCAGAGATGCTCCTGCTTTATGCCAAAGCATACTCGTCCACAGGCCATCCTTCGGACGCACGAAGCATCCTGGACGAGGTTTGCGAAGCCTTAGGGGTCAACGGTTCCGCCGAGGCAATCAATCCGGTTGCTCTACAAGCGATGGAACAGACAGCTGCTTGCGAGGCTTGCCTCGGTCGGCACATGAAAGCATGCGAGCTTCGACGAAAGATCCTCAATGTGCACGAGACGCGGCCCCAAGGGCCGGGAGACCATTGCGCGGCCATGATGAACCTCGCGGACAGCTTGTGGAGGACTGGGCATCGAAAAGAAGCCCTAGACATGTCTCAGGAGGTGTTGCGTCGTCGCGAAGAGAAGTTGACGAAGAACGACCCAAAACTTCTGAGAACCAGGCGGAAGGTTGCCGAGTATCTTCACGGGTCAAACCAGAGAAGGCAAGCCCTCCAGCTGCGAGAGAGTGTCTTTGCAGACGCCGAAGCACGCGTGAGTCAGTCAGACATGGAATATCTCGATACTCTGGCGTCCGAGAGTGCCTTGGCCGACAGCTATCAATGGGACGGGCAGCTGATCAAGTCACTCGAGCTACGTGAGGACGTGTACCAGGGGAGATCGAAGATTTTAGGGGCGGAACACCCGGACACTTTGTTGGCGTATGATAGGCTTCTGGGCGCCAAATCCTGTCTTGTCCGGACCACCGAGGCACAGGAAGAAATTTGTCAGCAAAGGGAGCAACTGGTGAGTGCCTGGAGGCGGATGTTCGGGGACGACCATCCATACACCCTCGAAGCAAGAGTAAATCTCGGCCACAGTTACAGTGCTATTCGCCGATGGGACAAAGCGCTTGAAGAGCAAAAAGGCGTTCTCGGGATACGAAAGCGCCGCGTGAGAGAGCAGAACCTGCCGAACAACGAGCCGGACTACTTGTCCTCTATGGGTAACGTCGCGAACATACTGTCCAAGATGGGAAACTCGAGAGATGCTCTGGCAATGAGGAAGAGCGCTCTGAAAGCCGCCGAGGAATGCGGCGGAGCAAATGATCGGATGACCTTCAAGTTAAGCCATCGGGTCGCATCCTGCTACGCAGGCCGAAACACCGCAGCGTCTCGGCAGACTGCTTTGCAAATGAGACGCTCGATACTGGAAAAACAGAAATCGTGTCTTCAAGACGATACAGATATTCTGACAACAATGTCATTTCTGGCAGCCGATCTTGCGCAGCTGAACCGCAACGCTGAGTCCATCCAAATCCGGAGAGATTTGTTGAATAAACAGCAGTCTGTGCGGGGCGAGAAAAACCGCGACACGCTAGACAACATGAAAAAGCTGGCGCTAGCTTTGGCGAGCAGTGTTTCCTGGCGCCAGCGTCACGAAGCGATGGAGCTCATGGAGAAAGCCGAACGGTTCGAGAGCGAGCTACTTGGCAAAGATAATAACAAAACCCGCAATACGAGGGTTGAGCTTTATCGCATTTACGGCGGCGCTAGGGAAAACACCAAGGCACGGCTTCTAGCGAGGATGCTGGAGACGAGCGGGGATGCCGAAAACATAGGTCGCGAAGACCTGCACATGATTAATGTTCGCGATGGCTCTGACTTGGAAACCGGTGACGAAGAAAAGGCGCAAAGAGATCGCGAGACGAGAGCAAGGGGTGCTGCTACCGAGGGTCCAAGGCGACGGGTAAGCGAAAATACCACCTTTTTCTTTCCAACTCCTGATACTAATTCGAGAAGAACAAGAGGAAATCAAGGAAAGTCAGGATTACCCGCCGAAGCGATGGCATCGCCGAACTGCTTTCTCTTGGTAGCCAGCCTCTTGGTGAGGGAGGAGATTTAGACCGTCTTCGGGGAGGAGGTCTAGACCGTCTTCAGGGAGAAGATCTCGATCCGTCGTCGAGTGAAAAATACACGGGGGAATCTGGATCTGAATCGTCTGACGGCGGCTGAGGCTCGGGCTCAGGGCTAAGACAAAGCTTCACGCCCGATAAGCGGATTGCAAGAACAGAAGGGTAACTAAGACAGGCACTTAGGAAGGATAATGATTAATGTGGATTTTGGCCATAGTTAGCGAATGATAGTATCAGGAGTACCTTGACGCATAGTATTGTTAAATTTCGAAATCTATGTTCTATAATCTGGCTTGCTAGTAATAGCAAGCCGTGCATTATGAGACGGTTTTATTAAAATATAAACCGCAAACTAAATCCGGTATTATTAATTAAGTTTTATATAGCCTATTTCGGTTAAGCGTGAGGTTTTACGGTATTTTTTACCTATCTGTAACGAACCTGTCATACATCCACCTGGAGGTATGAGCAATATCCGAAATGGAGGTCTTGATTTGCAGGTAACAATAACATAATGAATAAGGTGTTCGTTAAAAAGGTTTGCCGACTTTTTCCTTAATCGAAAAATGATGCCTTTAATTAAAGACTTAGATTAATAGCTAAAAAGCGAAACTAAATAGGTACTATCTATATAAGAAACCGTCCGTTATATATCCATCTGGATTTAATAAATATATCGTGGATCTATGTGATCTGTATGATCTGGTCCCAGATCACCCAGATCCACCAGATCACCATGATCTTGGCGAGGGGAAAGCCAAGCTTTCCTTACCCGAAGATCAGCCGCGTGGAGCCCACACCAGGCTCCAAAGGCAGGTTTCTCCAAGACAGGAACCCCTGTTCCTGTACTGTAACACTATCGTCGTAATAATATTTAATTTAAAGTCTACGTATTAATATTTTAATTTTTTAAATACGTTATAAATTATAAAATTATTATAAATTATATAAATAATTTAGCCGTTTTTAAAAATTTACCGTTTTATTATTACGTTAATTTAAGTTTAAATATTAACGTATTTAACTGTTACGGCTAGCACCATACCGTTACACCACCGGGGCATTGACAAAAGATTGATGGAATGATCGCAATTGTGCCAATCATTCTGGTGCGTACAGCTGCATATATACTGGAGGTGTGTTACGGGACCCCGACCGTAACATTAACGTCGATTTTAAAAGCTTTTTGTAAATTTTTCCGGCTATTTTTATAAAAAAGTTAAAATTAAGTTTGTACTTTTTTTAAGCTTTTAAGATTGCTTTTTTATTAGGTTTATTAGGATAATATTATATTAAACGAGATTTTGTAAAAGTTTCGTTAAAAGGGGAAGTTTTTTACGAATTTTTTTTTCGTTTAAATGTTTATTTTTATAATATATTTTTTAAACGTAAAGATTTCGGAAAGCTTATAAAGCGATTTATATTAAATATATTAAAATCGAAAAGCTGCTAGGTTTTGTTACGGCCAGCAGTAATATAGTATGGTAGCTAGTTTATTGGCGCTATGAACGAAGATTTTAAGCTGAAAAAAAGAAAAGAAGGAAAGAAACGTAAAGCTGCAAAGTGCGTAAAGATTTATAAATATCCCCATTTTTTATATGGCAGGTGGCTAGCCTAATGGTAGCTGTTAGCTTTATGTAACGGTTGCCAGTTTTACGGTTTAATCGTAAAGTTACCGTTATATTACCCCCTTTTAGAAATTTGTATACGATTAAAAAAATATGTAAATTTTTGTTAGTTATAGGTACCGTTTTTTCCTTATTGGTTTAATTCCTGCTTTTATAGCTTTGTTATTATCGGGATAGTTTTCGTTAATTTTGTCGGCAGCCGTTACGCGAATTTATTTTTATAAGCGGACCAGTAATTTAAGTATTTTAAATGTTCCGTATAAAACCGTTTTATTAAAATCGGAACGTTTTTAAAGTTAATTACGGAATATTATATTTCGTCAGAATTGTAACTTTTTTATTTAATTTAATATTATAACTTTTTATAGCGTTTATTAAATTTTAATTATTCGATTTATTTTATTTCGAATTTTAATTTACCGTTAATTTTACGTAACCGGTTAATATAAAATAAATTAATTATTTTATAATTTAATAATAAATCGAAAACGAAATTATATTTAAGTTTTTTTTAAAATTTTAAAAAGTTTTATTTATTATAAATTTAAATAAATAATCGGTACTTACGTTACGAAATTTTTTTTATAAAGGAAAATTTTATTATTAACTTTAAAATCGATTAAACGATATTTTTTATTAACTTACGTTATTTAATATTTTTACGTTTTTAACGTAATTTTTTTTATAAACGTTTAAACGTTTTTAATTTATTTAATAATTATTAATATCCGTTAAATTAAATTAATTTTTATTTTTATAGTATTTAAGTTTAACGATAATAAGTTCCGGATATTTCTATTTAATATAATTTTTAACGGAATTATATTAATCGATAAATATTATAATAAATTATGCGCGAAATTTAATACCGGTATATATACGTTTTAATTATTTTAATATTTATCGATATAAAAACGTAAACGTTAATTTAATTTTTAATTCGTAAATTCGATAATCCCTTAAATTTACAAATATAAAATATTTCCGTAACGATATTTTATACCGGTAAATTCGTTTAATTTAACCAAAAATTAAAAAAAAAAAATTATTTTACGTTATCGTTAATTTAAATAATAAATATTTTTAGGAAATAATATAAATATCGGTAATATTAATTAATTAAAATTTTAATAATATCCGTTTTTTTATTTAATAAAATAATTATAATTTTATTAAGTTTATTAATAAATACCTATATATAATTATAACCGTAATAGTTTTTTAGTATATTTTTTCCGTTAACGATAACGTAATTTTAAATATTATTTAGAATAAGGAAAAAATAAAAAAATTCCGGGGTTTTATTTCGAAACGTTTTATTTTAATAATAATGTTATAACCTAAGGGCTTGGCCCAAAAACAAACAGTCGGAAAGTCTGAGACTTGTCTCCGACGTAGGTCCCAGGTTACGTAACTGGCTTAAAGGTCTTAAAGGCCTTGGCGTTTTAAGCCCCTTAAGCCTACGGTAAGCTCAAAAATCTTAACGGGCTTAAGGGTTTAAGTCGTTTAAATACCTTAAGCCAAAAGTAACATATATACGTTCGTTATTTTTTTATAATCTAAATAATATCAGCTTATAATATAATTTAATTACTTAAATTACCTTTAATATTTATTATTAGTAAACGTAATTTTACTTTTAATTTATTACTTAAATTTTTATAATATTATTATTAACATAAATTATATAATTAAAATTTAATAATTAATTAAGTTAATTAACCGTTATACGTTATAAGCTTTTATTTAATAATATAATTAAATTTTAAATAATACGTTATACCGTTAACATATCAAATAATACCCAAAAACTTATTATATAGCAATATAAAAATACGATTAAAAAGTTCGAAAAACTTATTTAACGCTTTAAGGCTTAAATTAATACCATCCGGATTAACGAAATTAAAATCAAATCCAAAAAACCCGAACCCTACGACGGAAAAGGTAACGTATAAAATTTCTTTATTTAAATACGTATTTATTTCCGTTTCGAAAAAATTATCGATAAGGCCGATAAAATCCTTACGGTTACGGTATTCCTTAAAAGGAACGCTTTAAATTAATTTAAACTTACCCTATAAAATTACCTGGAAAATAAAAAATCGGATTAATAACAGGTTACTAAAATCCTTTTTTAGTATTATATTAATTTCGAAAAAAAATTAAAAATTAATTTTGGAAACCTAAACGAAAAAAAAACCGTAATATAAAAAATTTTCGACTTAAAGCAAAAAAAATTAGCATTTAAGTACGTAATAACGTTTAAGAACCTTATAGTTAAAACGGGATAAGTAAATAAGGAAAACGATAATTTAATCGATATCTTTTATAAAGGATTAAAGGATAACGTTAAAAACGAAATTATTAAAATAACGCGCCTTATTATTTTAAATAAGTATATTATAAAAGCCGTAAAAATCGATAATCGATAATATAAACGACGATAAAAACGAAAGGGATAGTTTGTTTCCAAATCTAGGTTTATAGGAACTAGCCAAAATAAAAAGCGTAATATACCTTTTATTACTTACAAAACGGTACCAGGATTTATAAAGTTAAAAACTGCCCAGAAAAGGGATTAAAGCCAAATTAAGTATTATAATTACGATAAAATAGGTTATATAAGGAACTAATGCAAAACCCCTAAGAAATAACGTAACGGTTAAACCCCGGTATTTAAGGGATAACCAAAAAATAAAAAGGCCGTTACCTTTAATATGGCCAAAAGGAAAAAAAACTTTAACTTAACCCTAAAAGTGCGAAAAGGATTGCAAAAAATTAAGGCACTTTCCCAGGCCGTAATTATCCGATAACGCGCTATTATAACCGAACCAACAGTTACTTAATGGCTATAGGAACATAAAAAATGGAAAAGATTAATACCAAAAAGGCCAATATTTCGTACGTAACAGGAAAAATAATAACGACAAAAATAATAAAAGTTAAATAAATAAATTAAGAAATATTAAAATTAAAACGAAACCTTATATCCAAAAAAAACCCGACCGATATAAGAAATTATATATTATCTATTATAAAAAAACTTATTACTTACGATAAAAAAATAATACAAATATACTTAATAACAACTTACGCGTATATATAAATAAAGATTCGATTTCCATACCCAAACCGGAAATAACCCTAAGGACCAGAAATAATATAAATACTTACGCACCATAACCATACAAAACGACATCGACGTTATCACGGCGTCGAAAAGCTGGCCGAAAGGAAAAACTTGCCCCGAATAGGATTTTATATGCCATTACGAATAATACGACCATAAAACGCAAAAGGAATAAATTTATCAAACAATAATGAAAGCATAACGAAAAATAATAAATAACTTACATTTCCGACGTACTTACGCCGACAACCCCGAAAAGAAAAAAAAATAAAAGAAAAAATCAAAAAATACCTAATAAAAATGGCCCAGTATCATACCTAATATCAGGAACGCCAAAAGCATTAGGATCAATCGATAATAATAACAGACGAAAAATAAGTTACGGCTATAAACTGGTCGGAAAAAACCGAAACCTTTAGAAAACAAGTTATCAATTTAATAAACCAAATAAAACGATATAAAAAAAAACCTTCAAACTAAAAGCTTAATTACGCCAACAAAAAAAATAACTAAAATAATTACAAATACGGATTCCAAAAGAAAAACGTTACTTATAAAAAAATTACAAGCTAGCAAAAGTAAAAAAAGGTAACATATACCCCTTAAAAAAGCTTTATGCACGATAATAAAAAGGACGGAAATTCCTTTTATTATAATTAAAATACGAATTAGGAAAAAATAATATACCGTTATAGTAAATTACGGAACCAACCCGAATTATATCAAATTAAAAGTAATTAACGAATTACGTTTGCTATAAAAAAATAAAATTAAACCTTACGAAATCGAAAATACCGAAAATATTAAATTTACTTATAATAATAAATAAGTTAACCGCAAAATTAATTATTTCGAAACTTATATCTAAAGACGAAAATAAATTATTAATTTCGATATTATCTTAATACGGAATTACGATATAATCCTCGGCAAAAAATGGTTATATTAATATAACCTTTTAATTAATTAAAAAATTAATCAAGTAAAATTTATTTTACCTTTTATCGACAAAAACGACTTAAAAAAAATCTTACTACTTAATTAATGATAACGAAAGTAAATATAGGCATAAAAATACGACAAAAACCTTACTACCTAAAAAAATACGATATATATAAAAAAAAGAACGAAATAAGCATATACGATACGTTATTACCATAATTAAAATATAACTATACGAAATAAACGATAATTTATAGTATTAGCCCCAAAAACCAGAAAAAATAACTAAGTATTACCATAATATCATAAATACGAAAAACTTTTTAAAAAATAAATCGAAACAAAATTACTAAAACATAATAAATAAAATCATAAAATAATCCTAAAAGATAACAAAATAATTACCTTTTATCCTATATATAACCTAAATTAATAAAAATTATATACATTACGAAAATACCTTAAAAACAAATTACGCAAAAAATATATTAAACGTTCCAAGTTATTAACAAAATATCCCATATTTTTCGTACCAAAAAAAATAAAAAATTACGGCTAATAATTAATTACCGATAATTAAATAATATTACGGTTAAAAATCGTATATTTTTATTTTTAATTATTAAAATAAAAAATTACCTTTACGGAACTAAATAATTTATTACCCTAAACCTATAAAACGGATATAATTTAATTCGTATTAAGCTAAAAAATAAATAAAAAATAATCTTTAAAACTAAATACGGATTATACGAATACTTAATAATACCGTTTAGGCTTATTAACGTACCCGTAACGTTCCAAAAAATAATTAATTACGTATTACGCAAATATTTTAATATTTTTGTTATCTATTATTTCGATAATATTTTTATTTACTTAAATTCGGAAAAAGAATATAAAAAATACGTTTATAAAGTTTTTTAAGTTTTATAAAACGTTAATCTTTTAATTAATGCCGAAAAAAACGAATTTTATAAACAAAAAATGCCGTATTTAAAATACGTTATTACCCCGGAACATATTAAAATAAATCCTAAAAAAAAACCGTAATTTAAAAATAAAAAATACTTATTATAATTACCGAAATCCAGGCTTTCCTTAAATTCGCTAATTACTACCGGAAATTTGTTCGCAATTTTAACAAAATCGTAATACCCCTATTTAATTTAATTAAAAAAACCAAATTTTTAATAAATAACTAAAACAAAATAAACCTTTCAAATAATTAAAAATATAATTACCAGCGAGCCAGTATTAATTATATACGACCCAAATCGTCCCGTAAAATTAAAAACCGATATTTCGGATTATGCGTTAAACGTAATAATCGGATATAAAAATAATTAAAATAACTTATACCTTATTACGTTTTATTTTTACAAATTAAAAAAAATTAAATTAAATTACGTTATTTCAGATAAAAAATTTTTAATAATCGTTAACGTTTTTAAGGAATTTAAATATTACCTTAAAAAAAACTTATATCAGGTTAAAATATATACAAATTACAAAAATTTTATCCGGTTTATTATTATCCGAAAATTAACAAAACGATAATTCCGTTATGTAAAATATCTTTCAGAATTTAATTTCGTTATTATTTACAGAAAAAAATTAAAAAATAACAAAATAAACGCTTTAAGTAAACGATTAAATTTAAAGGAAAAAATTCTTAAAATTCCATACCAAATATTTAATTTAACAAAAAAAAGATACATAAAAGTACGATAAATCGTAATAATCAAAAAAATAATACCTAACTTATACCAGAAAATTTAATAATATAACGATTAATTACTAGAAAAAAAAACCGACAAAATCCAGGTACCAAAAAAGTACCAAAAAAAACTAATACGCAAAATATACGAATACCAGTTATACGGACATCCCGGAATCCATAAAACCTTAAAATAATTATAACATACGTATTACTTCCTTAAAATAAAGTTAGTAATAAAAAAAGTTTTACGAAAATACGATTTATATAATAAAACCAAAATATAACGTTATAAACCATACGGAAAATTATAACTATTATTAATCGCAAAACGACCATAAAATTTAATTATTTTTGATTTTATTACCAAATTATTATTATTAAAAAACCCAGTAATAAATATATATTACGATAACATCTTTATAATCGTAAATTAATTTACAAAATTTTTTAATTTTTTACTATTTAACGAAAATATAAACGCAAAATAATTAATATATATTTTTTTAAATATCTTATTAACGTACATAAACTTTTAATAAAAATAATATCCGATAAAAATATTATATTCGCTTTATAATTTTAGTAAAATTTTATAATATAACTAAATTTAAACCATAAATTATTAAACGTTTTTAAATTATAAACAAAATAATTAAGTTAAAAAATTACTAATAACTTAATTAATATATAACATAAATTATTACGAAAGTATTAAAACGATATTAACTAACGTTAATTTCGATTTTACGTTAAAAATTTACCAAAATTTACAAAAAAAAGAACTAAATAATATTAAAATAATTCTTACTTCAAAATAATTTAAATAATTACATACAAAAATAAAAATAAAACTAAAATTCGTACGTACTTAAATACAGAAATATTATAACCAAAAAAAAATTAAAAAAACTAACCTTTTAGAAAAAGAAAATAATTTACCTAATTACCAAAAATATCTAAACCAAATAATTTAACCAAAAATTCGACTTTAAATATATCGAACTATATAAGGTCGT
Source organism: Monosporascus sp. MG133 (assembly GCA_004155925.1). NCBI lineage: Eukaryota > Fungi > Ascomycota > Sordariomycetes > Xylariales > Monosporascus > Monosporascus sp. MG133. Next base: position 38,874 of record QJNX01000323.1, read on the forward strand.
AAAAAAAATTTCAAAAAATAATTACTAATTAAAACTACCCCTTAAAATTAAGTTATACCCCGTTTTCCATATTTCCTTATTAAAATTAACAGTAAACATAATTCAAATCCATACGGGACCAAAAAAAAATAACGGAAAACGTATTAATATAAAAGGTTAAAAAAATCCTCGAAACCAAAAAGAAAAATAAAAAAAAACAGTATTTAATTAAATAAAAATATTATCCGGAATTAAAAAATATATAAAAACCTATAAAAAACCTTACGAAAACCTAACGCTTATTAAAAAGTTTTCATTAATAGCATCAAAAATGCCAGGATTAAGTACGTCCTAATCCAAAAACTAATTAGCAAAAAAAACGGCCTATACGGAAACGGCTAATTCGGCTTCCAGCTACTATTACGCTTTTTTTAATCGATTAAACTTTTTTATCGCTTCCGTACCTTAAATACCACGACGTAATATTTTAATTCCGTAACGGTATAAAACCTTATGTTATTTTTAAAAACGGTTTAACTTATTAACGGTAAAACGAAAAACTTTTTGCGCTTATTTTTTTTTACGCTTTAACCGTTTTTTTTCGTCCAAAAACCGTTAATATTTAAAAATAAAAAAATTAAATAAATCATAAAAATTATCATATTCGACATAACGAAAATACTTCCCAAAATCGGAATAAACTTTATAAACCCCCCGTTCAAATTTGTAATAAAAACATAATATATAAAAAAACATAATAAAACTAAAAGTTTTAATCCGTTTCGATTAAATCAAAACGTTATTACGTTTAAATAATCTTTATTTTCCGATACGGTTAAATATAATAACTAAAATAACCCCAAAAAGATATATAAAAAAGGAAATTATTTACCAAATAAATACGATAAACAAATTAATTTTTAAAAGTAAAAATCCTAAAAGGAAAAAATCGTATTATAACCTAAAAGTTTAACTTAAAAATAAACAGTCGGAAAATTTAAAATTTATTTCCGACGTAAGTCCTAGGTTACGTAACTAACTTAAAAGTTTTAAAGGCCTTAATGCTTTAAGCCCCTTAAATTTACGGTAAGCTTAAAAATTTTAACGGGCTTAAAAGTTTAAATCGTTTAAGTACCTTAAGCCAAAAATAACATATATACGTTCGTTATTTTCCTATAATCTAAATAATACCAGCTTATAATATAACTTGGTTACTTAAATTACCTTTAATATCTATTATTACCAGACGTAACTTTACCTTTAATCTATTGCCCAGATTCCCACAGTACTACTGCTAACATAAACCGTACGACTAGGGTTTAATAGTTAGTTAAGCCAGTCAGCCGTTACAAATAATCGTAATAATTCCGGATATATTATCGGATATTTTACTTAAGCCGGAATTAAATATATTTCCGTATTAATATTTTAAATATTTTATTTTAATTAAAATATGTAAATATTTTAAGTATATAAATTTTGCAGATAAATATTATATATAAAAAAATACGGTCGTTAGTTATTTTTTCGGATATTATTAATTTGTCGTTTTTTTTACTTAAATTTTACGGTTTATTTTTGCGGCGGATAAAGTCGATTAAATCGATACCTTACGGGATATTTTTAATTCGTACTTTAATCGGTATTTTGTTAATAATAACGATAAAAAAATTTAATCGTTCCAGCAAAATTAAAGCTTAATTTTTTTTTCGGGCCTTAATTATAAATAAATCGACCGTTTTTCGTAATAAAATATCCGTAACGATATTTTTTTTACCAAGTTGATATTAGAAAATAATATCGAAATTAAAAAAAATTTAGTTTATCAGATTTAACGCGTAAAAAAAACGTTTATTTATAAAATATAATAAAGTTTAATAATCGGTTACGATAAAAAACTTTTATCCTTAAAACTTAAGGTAATAATATTCGAAAATTTGGATTATAATAAATAACTTTCGGTTTTAAATAAAATACGTTTTTTTAAAGTTATAATTTTCGAAAAATATTTTATTAGTTTTTATTCGTTATCGTTTTATTATTATTAAATAATACTTCCGGTTATATTACGGAATACGTTTGTTTTTATTTTAATCGGTTAATTAAGTCGAAAAAAAAAATAAAAATTTTATAAACGAACCGTTTTATTTTTTCGAAAGCCCGTTTTTATTCGGATTTTATTATAAAAAGGATATTTTTTTTAATAAACGGTTTAATAATTCGGTTATGCCGTTTTTATAATAATAAAATATTCGTACGTAATTATAAAATCTTATAAATAAACGGATTACGGTACGGTTATTAAAATTTTTATTTTTTTATTTTTAAATTACCTTAATTTTAATTAAATTAATAAAAATATTTATATTAACTTTTATAATAATACCGAAATAATTTATTTTTTTAATATTAAACCGGAATTTTTTAATATTTCTTTAAAGGCTAATTTTATATAACCGGTAAATAACATTTTTATAATATTTTTAATACTTTTTTTTAGGGCTAAAATAAATTAGTACGTCGTTAACGTAAACGTTTACGTAATAATCGAAAAATTCGTGTAATTAAGTATTAATAAACGATTATTATTAAATAAAGTTTATTTTAATTCGAATAAAAACATTTTTTATTAAAACGTTTTTTAATAAGTTTTAAATGTTATTAAATATTCCGATTTAATAACGATACGAAATTTATGGAACGCTTAAATAATATTAATTTTAATAAAGTATTTAATGTTTCGATAATTAAATATAATACCGTTAAATAAAGGGATTAAAATAAAGCGATTTTTTAAATACTGGTTTTTTTAACGGTAATCGATATAAACCCGGCGTTTCGATAAATATGGTTTTAAAGAAAAACAAAATTAAGATAAGGTTTTTTTTATATATATGGTTCGATAAAATTTATCTTTAATAATTTATTTATTACTTTTTTTTCCAGCGGAAGATATTAAACGGGTATCCGATAAGTTAGGGGTTTTAAGGCGGATATCGGCCGGTCGAATTTTAAAATTACGTTATAACCGGTCAGAAATCTGAAAAAATGTTAATTTTTTTTTGGAAAAAAAACCTTTTAAGTAAGCAAAAAATTTTGGTAAAAATTTCCGGATTCGTTTTACGTATTTTAAATTTTTATTTTCAGAAAAAGGGATTTTTTAACCGTTATATATATTCCATTTTTATAAAACGGTTAACGTTATAATATTTATTTTTTTATTTTTAAAAGGAATAATTTTTTAAAATAACGGGAATTTAATTTATCGTTCCGTACGGAAGTCGGTTTTTAACTTATTCGTTAATAAAACGATAATTACGTTATTTTAAGTAATCTTTATAACGGAAATGGTCGGCTTAATATTATATACGTTTAATATATTTTTTTTATTTAATATATCCGACGGAATAACCGGTACCGGTATTAAAATAAGGTTATTTTTAAGTTTTCTCCATAAACGTTAAAAAATTTGGTATTATTTATCGGCCTTGTTTATAACGTAATTACGGTAGTTAACGTTTTTTTGGACTTTAAAATTAACGTATCCGTTTAATAGGTATCGGGCTAAAAGTTTAATCGCCGGTAAAAACTTAACCAAAACTGGAAAATCGTTAAGTTAAATAATATTTTTATTTTTTTAACTTAATAATAAACCGTATATTTTTATTTAATTAAAACAGATAAAAATATCGTATCCGGTATTTATAATTTAAAAAACTTAATCGGAAAAACGTCGTCCGTTAATTTCGAATATTATAATTATTTAGATTTTTATTTAGCCGGCAGGTTACTTCCGGTAATTTTATAATTAAATTAATTTTTTTAACCGGATAATACAAACTTATAATCGTTTTTTCGCTTATTTAATAAAAAAAGAGTTAACGAAAAGTCGGATTTATATTTTAATATTATAAAAAACGGTAATACGTAAATTAATTTTATTTATTTAAATATATGTAATTTTAATAAAAACTTTATATTTTTTAAAACTATTTATTTCCGTTATTATTAATATAAAAATAATTATTAAAAAATTTTCTGACGGTTTTATTTTTTTTCTGATTTGTCGGAATTAAACAAATTTTTTATTATTTTTATCGTAATAATATTTTTTTTATTAAGGTAATTATTAATTTTATATTCCGTCTTATTATAATTAAAATACGTACCGGTTTTTTAATAAGCTTTTTTTTTCGATTTCCGATAAAAGCTTACCGGTATTACCCGAAATTTTCGGTTAGCCGGAATTATTATTCGAACGGAATTTTTTATTTTTATTTTTCGATTTATTATTAAAATTATATAATCGGAATTTATACTTTTATTAACCTTTTTTATAAACGAATTAGTTATTATAAACGGCCGTAATAATGCGGTTATAAAACTTTTCGTAAATAATATTAAAATTATAATTATTTTTAAAAAAACGTAAATTAAAATTTAAGGAAATATATTTTTATAAAATTTATTTTTATTTATTTTTAATAATTTTAACCTTTTAAACGAAAACGTTAAATTTAAAAATAAAATCGTAAATATTTTAATTTTTGCCGGGCTTAAAAATAAAAATACGGAAAATTTTTTTAATAACGGAAACTTAATTCGGGTTATAATATAATAACTTTAATATTTAAATTATTTCGGTTATATAAAAAAAAAGTCGTATAATTAATCGGTAACGAATTTTAATTATTTATTCGGCTTTTTTTTTAAAAAAAATTATTAAATAAATTATATAAATTTTTTCGTTCCGAAAAATTAATTCATTTATTTCGAACTTATTTATAATTTTACGGATTTAAACGTTAAATTTAGTTTTGTTACCGTTAAATTTTTTTAAGTTATTAACATAAACTTTTTTTTTCGGTTATAATTAAAATTTGCGTTATTATTTTTTACGAACTTGCAGAAAACGGGCCATATTATCATACCGGTAAGGCGAAACGTATTAACGTTACCGAAAATATTATTAATTATATTTTTCCGGTAAACGCGATTAACGTTATCGAAAGGGGTAAAAGAATAATAACTTTATCCGGCCCGAAAGCGAACGATTTTATCGCGGAATTTTTAAAAATTTTTTTAAATGTTTTAGTTATCGTTAATTATTTTGTCGGCCAGTTATTTGTCGGAATCGGTTTCTAAATAGTTATGGTTTTGGTTTAGTAAATTTTTTATTTTTAAAAATTTAATTTCGTTTTTTAATACGTCGTTTTCTGCCGTTTTTTTAAGGTATTCGTCGTTTTTTATACTTTCGATTTTACCTTTAATTAATTTAAGTTATTTTAAACGTTAATTAATTAATAAGTAATTTTTCTTAATAAATATTTAGTTTTAATATTAATTAGTTTAAATTTTAATTTTGGACGCGTTATTTTTCGTCGTTACGTATCGACGTAAAAAAGATATAATACCTTTTTTTATTAATCGTTAAATTAATAAGGAAAGGAACAAGCTTAAAATAGTATTACGGCCAGCAGTAATATAATATGGTAGTTAGTTTATTAGCGTTATGAACGAAAATTTTAAGCTGAAAAAAAAAAGAAGGAAAGAAATGTAAAGCCGTAAAGTGCGTAAAAATTTATAAATGTCCCTATTTTTTGTGTGGCAGGTAGTTAGCCTGGTGGCAGCTGTTAGCTCCATGTGACGGTTGCCAGTCTCACGGTTTGATCGTAAGGCTGCCGTTACAGGTTTCGTACGAAAAGGTATTAAAAGAAAAAAAATTAATTAAAATAATTAAAGTAATTTTTAAGGATTATACTTTTAAAAATAAGATTATTTAATAGCTTAATATATTATAAAGTTTTAAATAAGTAAGTAAAAAGTTACAATTAATTTAATTATAATTATTTTATATAATTAAATGTTACAAGTACAGGAACAGGGGTTCCTGTTTTGGGGAAACCGGCCTTGGAGCCTGGTGCGGGCTTCTCACGGCTGAACCTCGGAGGAGGAAAAGCTTGGCTTTCCCCGCCAAGACCAGAGTGATCTAGGTGATCTAAGTGATCTAACCAGATCATATAGATCACATAGATCCACGACACACTTATTAAATCCAGGATGAATATATAACGATCAATTTCCTATGTAGATAGCACCCATTTAGTTTCGCTCTTTAGCTATCAATCTAAGTCTTTAATTAGAGGCAACTGTACCGTTTTCCGATTGAGGGAAGAGTCCGCAAATCTCTTTAACGAACACCCCATTCCTTGTGCTATTATTACCTACAAATCAAGACCCCTATTTCGGATACTGCTTATACCTCCAGGTGGATGTATGACAGGTTCGTTACATTAAAGTATTAAGCTTATAATTGTTATAATTAGGTTAATTATAAAAAAAGGTTATATAAAGTGTGAAAAATATAAATTATTATAAATAATTCGGGATTTAAAGACTAGTGGTTAAAAAGCTTTATATATACTGTGGGAGTCCCGTAATAACGTTTTGTAGGACGTCTACAGTTCCCTGTGGTTTGATGACTAAGCAAGTGACCCCTATTCTGCGACAACCTTCCATTCCTTCTATTCCTATAACCGTGGTACTACCCATCACAACACAATCACAACTTGACAGAGCCCAAAACAGAACCACAAGCCCTCACTAGATCCTGCACTACTCCAAATCTTATTTTGGCGTTGTCCTATCTCTTCATTAGGGTATACCTTACGCGGGCGCGTCGTGACTTAGATGAAGCACAACTCCCTTCGGCGTGTGCGCGTCTGCAATCGGTACCGTCACGATAGTCGCGCGGCTCATGGCGTTGGTGTCCGACGAGACGGTGCTGTTGCCCGACGACACCTCAATGCTGCTCAGGGGCGTGGACTGCTCGTGCCAAAAAACAACGGTGTACTTGGTCCCGATGATTGGCGAAAGATCTCCGAATCCGTTCCATCGCGCACTTATCGACACAGCACGGGTGAGGCGCAATGGTGAATCATCGGCCGCGACTCTTGTCGTTTTCTATCACCGCAGATCAGTAAAATGTAGCTCATGGAATGCATGCCACGTACCTGTTCGATGATGACTTCACAGTACTTGTCCGCGGCCAGAGGATCCTCAGTGCTAGCATGCTCCAGGGGTATGCCGTATCCACTACCCTCGTGTGGCACATGCCGAGATGGAGCACTCTCTCGCGACACTCCATCATCGAGATACATATGATAGGCCTATACCTGGTTAGCTGAATACATTGAGTGGCAGCCTGAGCAGGGCGTGATTCACATTGTCTCGGCCCGGGTACACATGAAGGGTGATGGGATTGGGATCCTGCGCCGGTAGCGACGGGTCCGGGATGTAATCTCGGACTCCAATTTTCGGAATAATAGCGCCTGTATATCTCATTATCAACTAGACAGCACTTTTTATGGCATTTGCGTTTCGTACCTTCACGGATGTACATTGGTGTGATGTAAGGCAGCTGGGAATCCTGGTCGCTTATGAGGCAGCTGTAGTCAATACGGCTTCCACCATCGACCATAGGCGCCAGGGGAGCACCGATTAAGTCATCGGGTCGCAGGTTCAAGGGGAACCAGCCATTAGGATATGGCAGATAAAGCCTCACAGAGTTCTTCTTGCTTTCTGGTTGGAGGGCCGGCGCCACCAGCAGATCGTTCCGAACCATGTACTGGCTTCGAGTGAAGCGTTGGTTCTACACACGTCAGCTGAGATCCAAGCGGTTACGACGATGAGACACACGTCTGCAGAGAACAGAGACCGATCAAGTTCATCCGTGATGACCTGGTAGGATCCCCGGGTTAGCCCTCACCCAGACAAGACGGCACCACACAACACAGATAGGGGACATACCATGGCCCTAGCTAGCGGCAATCCGGTAATCATGTTCTCGAACAAGGAGTCGTACAGCAGCTGCATCAGACTATAGCGAAGTCGGATGTAGTAGCGGCAAACTGGCAAGACAGCACGGTAGACCATGGCCTCTCGGCCCTGGTACCGGTCTCGATGTTCCTCATAGTGCTTCTGATAGGCATACGGCTCCTGGAACAGTTTTCCGTCCTTCCTCATCTGTCCCTTTCGAGGGCCGTCCACCCAATACCGAATTCGAGTGTAGTGGTTGCTAGAACAGTAAGCATGGTACCTCATAATAGATCACCGAGAGATGTCTTACCGGAACCATGGCAGGAGCGAGTACGCGCAGTACCATCGGATCAACAACTCTGGGCTGGGATAGTCGTGCTCCGAGTCGATGAACTCAAACCCGCCGACATCTTGCCCCGAGATGGTGATTCCGGAAAGTCCGAGAGCGAGGACCTGAGCGACGGAAATACTCAAGAACTCCCACGTGGACGCGTTGTCTCCGGTCCAGAGCCCCGCGAAGCGATGACTACCAACGAAGCTGCCTCTGCCTATTATGAAGTTGCGTCTCTTCTCACGCCACTTGAGGTTGGGGCTGAGAGTATGGATGTTGTTGAGTCCGTGATAGGTCGCCTTGTGCAGGTTGTAGCTGTAGAGCGACCAGATCTCTATGGCCTTCTTCTGCTTGGCTCCATTGGGGTCCCCGGACCAGCCATCGGAGTCCAGCAGCAGCCGGAATGGCAGGCTAAAACAGTGTTAGCTCTAGACCTGACCAGGTTTATGATGGGATGGAACTCACGATTTCATGTCGCCGTATTGCTCAGCAATGCATGGAGAAGTCATGTCCTGCCAGACAAAGTCCAGGCCGCATTCGAACAGATACTGGTACTGCTTGCCCCACCACTCGCGGACCTCGGCGTTGTTGAGGTTGGGGTAGTGGCCCGGATGTCCGTTGCCCCAGCCGTAGAAGACCCCACCGTGAAATGGCTTGCCAGAGTTGAACACCTGGTCAAAGTCGTATGTGTCTGGCTCGAAGTAGGGAGGCTTGTCGGTGATGGGGGCGTTGAAGTACTGATGCCCCGTGCCGAATTCCTGGTATCGCTGCGCGTAACTCGCTGGCGCTGAAGGGTCCAGGTCGCGCTTGTCCTTGATGAAGTAACCCTTTTCGAGGCCTTCATCCAGCGTGGTATAGCTTGAAGACTTCATGGAGTTGATGTACGGCGTGATGTTCGTACTGCACTTCACTCCATTCTCCCTCAGGGTTTTGAACATGCCCACCGGGTCCGGGAAGTGCAGGTCCCTCTTGTCTATGGTGAAGGTACGGTAGTCGTCCTGCATGTCGACGTCGATGTGCATGCCGTCGAGTGGGATATTGCACTTGCGGTATTCCTTTACGGCTTCCTGGACCATGTCTTGGCTGTCGTATCCGTAGCAGCCCTGGTGGTTGCCTAGCACATAGCGGGGCTTGAGTCTGGGTCTCCCCACGATGGAGGTGTACAGCTGGATAAGCTCGTGCATGCTGTCCGCAGCTACCAAGATGCACTGGAAACTGTTGAACCTGGTGGCCACCCGAATGGCGTTTGAGTCCTTCATGCCGACGTCGAGGCAGACGTGCGAGTAGTTGTCGACGAAGGTCGCAATCTGGGACTTGTAGCCGGGCTGCGCGTCGACCTCGATCCAGAATGGCTCAGAGTGGTACAGAGGCTCTCTGTCATCCAGTGGCCCTTGGCCGTAGACGTTCTGATATCTCATGTTGTCGAAGTCTTGGGGCGTTAGTCGGCGCAGTGATGTAGAGAGCCACGGGACACTTACTGAAGTAGTTCATGTACGTCTTCTTCTTGAACAGATTCTTGCCACCTTGCTCACCGAAGCCCATGAAGTCTGCCGTAACCGACTTCTCGACAGCAAGGATGGTGGCGCGGTCGGTGTAGCGAAGGCCCCTCGGTTTCGTTTTCCAGATGACAGCATCTCGGGCTCCCTTGGCAGTTGCGAGTGACAGCTTGTCGAGCGTGGTGATGTCTAGGGTCTCGACTTGGGGCACCTTCTCCGCAGGGGCCAAGCTCTCCAGGACCCTTACAGCCGTGATCTGAAATGGGTCGCGCTGGATCCATAGTTGGACTTCCACCTTCCGGTTCGGCGAATCAGGATCTAGCACTGACTGAATGATGTAGTACTGATTATCTTCGACGATCTCAGTAATCCAGTTGATGCCCTCAATATCATCAAGTCTGCTGATGAGCTCGCTGAGTGTGTCTTGGATAATAGTGCGACTGCTCCCTTGTCAACTCAGAGTATGAAAATGCAATGGATCACAGATTTACGTATTGTAGTCCGTGAAATCGGAGCCCTTGGTGTTGGAAGGATCGAAGCGAATCCTCCAGACCCTCGGCCGCATGAACTGTATCAGTAGGAGAGAGCTATCGTTGAAGCGAAAGACGGCTCCATGGCTACAGGCCGGGTTATCCTTGCCGTCTTCCAGAAGCTGATCGGACTTAAGGTAGGATAGGGTAGCCGGCTGTTTGACTCCGGTGGTCAATCCATCAATATCCCTGAAAAAGTCATCAGCCTTCTGGAAGATGAAGGGATCCCTGGCCTTGGTCGCCTCGAAGTCACCCATGCTGGTCAATTGAAGCACACGGCTCGGTGCGCAATGAATGAGATAGCAGTTCAAGAATGCTCTCTTTGGGATACAGTAATTACCAGAACCGCTTGTGGAAGTGGGAGCTTACTGTATGCTATATAGATATCACGACATCGATGCTCACAACGCTTCTCGGCTCAGGGCTGGCCTGAGCGACGCTCGCATTGTTGGGGTCGCTTGGTTTCAATCGCTCGCCTAAGGCCTCACATTTCATCGCCTGTATGAGCGCGATGCATCTGTTGTGTGACTCAAATACGCCACATGCAGCCATCATCTCCTACCCCTCAGTCTGGACTCATCTTTGCAAGCATACTTGGGTCTTCAGTCGCATAACCCCTCAGTCAGGTCTCTCTCACTGGTGTATATGCATCGCTTATTGCTTCAGCTTCATTTCCCTCTCAATCTGGGCTCCCACCGATGTAAAGAGACGCGTAAGATCCGCGATCTGCTGCCCAATTTCGTGCCACCATCTTGCGTAATTTAATGAGAAAGCATCTGCCATTATTTGCGCGCGAGACTCGCCTCGGTCTTGCACCAGGTCCATTCAGAGTCGGGCGAGTTCAATACCCCGCTCTGGTATGATTGGACAATGGAATTGCATCTCCATGTGCCTCTTCCTATACTCTATCTCATGTTTCGGGCTACAATGGCCTTGATAACATTGTACATGCAATTGCTGATGTAGGTGAGGCTACAGATACGGGAACCCGAGGCGATCACTAGGTAAGATTGATTAACCAGCTTGCTAGCTATCAGGGCGTCCCAGACGAATAGCACCGAGGTCCATGCTGTCAGAACAATAGATTAGGGGGGCTATTAAATATAGTCATGAAAACAGCAAGTACTGTGGTCAGGAACTGTGCTTGTCAGGACAAGTCAGTCTCCTGTCTAGCCATGGTATTTCTCACCCAAAAGGGTTGCGTCATGTACTCCAACCATACGTGGTCCAGTACACCCCCCTTTAGCAGCAGCCGTAATCTCCCAACACGCAGAGGAACGATACAATGAAATGTATCCTCCTCTCATTTAACAACCCGTATTCGATCTCATAAATTGTACAGTCTTAACAGAGCGGGGATAGAAATGCTGATCCTTCAGCCTGGTGCAACCTGCGATCTCCATGGCATTTCTTGAGCGCAACTGGGTGGCCTCGACCATCAGAATCGGTCAAGATGAGGAGACTGGAGTTGCATTTTAACATCTCTCTGTGTCATTCTATTTAGGGATACGACCTACCGGGATGTTTGGGCTGCATATATATTGACGTCCTAAAGAAGATAAAGTAGACATGAGCGTGCATTTCGTTTTTGTAATGTATTTGAGCTACTGTCCATAGCACAATTGGAATAAGGCGTGTATTCTCTTAGTATTAAGCTACAATGGCTTGGTTAACCAAGACCTAAGATTCAGATATCTTGGTGGAGGCGACGTAGTAGTTGATGTAGTATTTTATCATAGACCTCTACAAGATAGCCTACTCTAAGAGAGTAGAGTCTTCTCCGTCGTTTATCTCTAACTACACAGGGTAACTTATTTACCCCTCTCTGTGGAGATATCTCTTCAAAGGCACTTTCTACACATTTATACCCAACGCAACCTAAAGGCAAGCCCGAGCACGAAGGATGGACGCCGCGCTCATGCTGCTCGCTCTCATTGGCACGTGTTTTCCCGTCCTCTTTTCAGCTACAGTTCTAGACCCTTTTCCTTCTATACTGAACGGCCTCGTACTCGCTTCTACATAAGCACCCAGAGTTACTTGGTATCTGCAAACTATAGGTCTATCAGCCTTCTTCCCGACAAAGAATATTCTTATTCGATCGTCCCTAAACTCTGCGGTTCCCTGCTAATTGCAATTTATCTAAAATTGCGTGAGCCATGGCACCTAGCATACTTGAACCATCTTTTGGCCGACTGGTCATCGACGAGAAAAAGAGCGACGGATATTGGGTGGAGACGTTTCATTTTTCTAACCAGGAGAGCATTCCAGGAATCATTGCGTAAGAGGCGAGTCAGTACATGCAACCACAAAAAGCACTAACATGGCCATAGATCAGGCCTTGTGTCGGGCAATGTTGAGTTCTTGGATAATCCCCTAGCTACTCAGGAGGGAGCTGACCCAGCCAGCGGTAGGTTTGTGCACAAGTACAAAAAAGAAATTGCGCTGATTGCTCTTTCAGAGTGGAAAAAATACGTCATCGCCAAGTTCGATTCCCCTGTCGGCGTCGTTGCCTGCGATATCACGGGAAATGGCTTGACTGATGTGGTGGTCTGCCACGATTATGGCCCATTTATGCTTGAATGCAACATGGCTGGAGGATGGATCACCTGGCTGGAGAACCCTGGCAGAGATAAACTGGATGCTGGCCCGTGGAAGGAGCGCAGGATCGGCCGGTGGCCGGCCATGCACCGGATCAAAGTGGGACATTTCACCCAAAGGTATGTAACCTGGACTTGCGAAACAGCATGCGCTGAATAGTTCTAGGTCGTACCTCGAGATTATTGCTGCCTCTGTTGTTCGCGGCGAGCACGACAAGGTAATTACAGATGCATAGAATATTCGCGTCCAATGTTGTTTGCTGACCATCCCCAGACTACCCCCATTCCCATTATCCGCTTCCAGGCTCCGGAGAAAGTTCTTGAGGCGTAATTACGCCCCTTCATATGCCTTGGGCTTTGAAAACATGTCTCATGCTATTTTACAGAAACGAGTGGCCACGCGAGATCGTTGACGATGAGCATTTCACGGTGATTCATGAAGTCACAGTCAAAAAGTATGACGGAGAATGCCTGCAGGGATCATGAGCTAATTCGTTATATAGACTAGATGGTCCTGATGGTCTTGACTCGATGCTGATCTCTTCTCGAGAAGGGACCACACTGCTATACTACGATGATGGGAACTGGAAAAGGGACCTGATCGGGATCGGGGAACCAAAGGAGCCCCGCCAATCTCCAACATCAGAGAGCCCAGGATCCGGCGACCACTGGGGAACAGGTTGTGCTGATTCCGGATGTGTCGGAGGTGACCCTCTTGCCTACATCGCAACGCTCGATCCATTCCACGGCACGGCTGCCTGTGTCTACATCCCTACAAAGCAAGGCCCACGCGGAAGTGAATGGAAGCGCCATGTCCTGGACGTGTATGGAACACCAAACCAGCTGCAGAAGACTGGTGATGGCCCAGGCCACTACATCATTTGCGCTGACTTTGACGGTACTTCCACCCAGCACAATTTGTTTACGCCTCGACGCAACCTGACAATATGCAGGTGATGGAGACGACGAGTTCATCTTGTCTCTCTTTGGCTCATTGGACCGAGATGACGCTGGGGAGGCTATTAAGGTGAGTTCCAAACAGTCCTTGAAGTACTTCCACCTCCCTTGCTGACTTCGATCTCGCAGCCTCAACCTGGCCCCGGTCCGAACAAGGTTTGTTTCAATCGCTCCAAACTATCTTCCCGTCTCACAAGCGCTATGCGATAAGTAACTAATAGAACTAGGGCATGATGTATTATAAGGCTATCGACCTGGAAAAGGGACTGTTCGCCAAATGGAAAATCAGCGAAGACTCCTCTGCTCGTATCGCTATCGGGTAAGTTCGATGATCAGTTGCGCGATACACATCGGTCTGACAATGACAGAAACTTCGGAGGCAACGGAAAGCTCGACATGGTCTCCGTCCGGTACAACGTCGCAAGATACTATGAAGAACCCCAGCCAATTATTACGCTTCACTTGAACCAGTTTGCCAAAACAAGCACGACAGATGATGCTACCGCCATCGTTCCTACATTCTGGGACAATGAGGGACTGGTGTATCTCGCCCGTCCCACTGAGGTGCGCGGTGCGCAGAGGCTTCCCCTCATGGAGATCGCCAACTTTGCCCTTAGTGTTGAGATTCACCCCAAGGGAGGCAAGGTCGATGTGGAACCGGGCCACGGTATCAAGGTTTTGTATGGTTCCGTCTCTGATGGTCAAGATGTTAGGAGCGCACTGGGTGTGGCTCCTTTCCCTGAGATTGTCCCAGTGACCAGCAAAAACACGATGCTCACCGCCAATGGGGAGAATGGCGCAATCCTGCTCCGTCTCGTCCCAATTGCCGAGGCAGCAACCTGGAAGACAGCACAGGAGGTCCCCGTCCGAACTACCTTTGATACAAGCAATATCGGTGTCAACTTCCCACAGTTGCAGTTCAGGAAGGTTGAAGAGCTCTGGTGGGGTGCTGGCTTCAAGGGTGTGGACTTTTACAACCTTTCCGGCTTCTCCTTCCGGTTCCAGGATGACAAGACGCACATTGCCCATATACAGTTTTGGACTGCTGGTAGGTCTCACCCTTTCTTTCGACATAGCACGTATGGGCTGACTGTTCCCAAGGGACGAACGTGGACTGTGGCGTGCACAACCATAGCGGCAACATGTTCAAGGAGGTGCATGTCTGCCTCTCGTTGGGGACACGGGATGGTGGCATGTCTCGTCTCGAAGGTGATGAGCATGACCCGAATGCGAAAAGCTGCTTCGAGCATGTTTCCCTTCCTCCTCTTTATGAGCATGGCGGTATATGGTACCGGGATTCTAACGGCAATGCGATCCGCGGCAAGAACAATGTAGTTGCCTATCCATGGCACAAGTGGCAGGGCGGTAGTGGACCCGACGTTGACGTGTGGATGGCGATTGAGTTTAACCCTGACATCAAATTGTAATTTGGCTTGGACGGTCCCTAATATTTTCTTATTGTTCTATTCGGGAGGCGGATATGAAAATTACCATCGCACTTTTTTAGGTACACATCTGAAAAGCTCATGCCCTCGTACTAATTCAACTTATGAAGAAAAAGGCTATACTTTTAAAGATCGCCCGCTGAACCCTGTGTGCTTTAGAATTGCCAGCATCCTTTCCAAGAGATTCTGCCATTGAAACTGCATCTTGTGATAAGGATTTAAGTCTTTGGGCGCCCTCCGACATCGCAGAGTCTACAGCTTCGTTGAGGGAACCGGGAAAAATAGAATATCGGGACATATAAAGCCAGAGGTCGAAGCAAAATCCGTTAATTAATAAGGTTATCGTTATTTAAAACGTATAATTTAACGAAAAGGTTATTTTTTTAAGTAATCTTAAAAACAAGCTTTATTTATAATAATCTGTATAAATCAAGCTGTTGCGTTTTGGCTGTAGCTTTATAAATTTGGCTTGGCTGGCTGGTGGGTAGGTACCGGATGGTAGTCGTTGGAAGTGCTGACCAGCCATTTGCTTATCGAAGCTCTTGATGAGTTGGTTTGACATTGCCTGTGTTTTGGAGTCCTCGGGATCTAGCTTAAGGCGCTCATAAGAGTAGGCTGATGACGCGGAAACGGTGAGTTTGATGACTTCGTTTCAGCTCGTCCCGGCTTTTCCCCGGACGGTGTAGCGGCATTGTGGGTGTGGGTTTGGAGGCGGTGATTTTCCGCTCTTTGAAGTCCATGAACATCAAAACTCGGAACGAGCTGGCGATTCTGTACTACGCAGCGGCTACAGACCCACTTCTGCTTCCTATTACGCTCAACATCGTATCCGTAGGCCCAACTTCAATTGGTAGTGGCTCTGGCCTTCTGGGGCCAAACCCAGCCTCCGAATATAGAAAAAACCAAGACGCTCTTCGTACAGTTCATCTGTAGTAAAGACCCTATCTTGACTCGGAAAAACGTCGGACGTCGTGGTAACAAACTATAAGTGATGTATTTTAATGCTGTGATTGGCGCGAAGCGCGCGTCAAGAAACGTGTGTTTGTCTTGCCGCGCATTGCTGCCCCGCATCGGTCCGGCAGCATTACTTTGCCATCCCACTAACCCCAACCTTACCTTCAACCCCCAGCACCATGGTCACAATACATAAGAAAATAACTCAACCAAAGCGAACCTTCGAGGTTGGTGGGTTGACCAAAATTCATTTTCATCAGGTACGCTGGTCATTCTTTCTGGGCTTACCTAATGCGGCCTCGGTCCGCTACAAATACCAGCTGAAGAATACCGGAAGCTTCTTCCGTGTGCACACCTAGAGCTGCAACATTACCCGATTTGGTCTCGACCCGCAACAAATACCAGCTGAAGAACATTAGGGATTTAGTTGAAGTAACAAATACTACCTTATGTGTTACTGTCCGATATTGTGTTCGCCGACTTCTAATCTAAATTATGGTCTAGACCCGACAAGATGGCAACATCGAGTGCTCTACAAAACAGTGTGGCATCTTTGGACACTTTCGTCGTCTAGGAGAGAGATGAATGGAAGATAGTACTGTCCGATCTTTCAAGGAGCTTCGTCTCGGGGTGTGTCACATTGGTGCATATCGTTGGCATAATTAACAACAAGCTGGATCATGCAGGGTCTCCGGCTGAGATACGGACTTGTCGACAACGCAGTAATAGTCAACACGAGGTGCAACTTGATTTCATTATATTGGTCGATGATTTCTTCCGATGCTGTCACTCCTCTTGCTTCATACGGCAGCCGAAGGAGTTGATGGGACCTTAAGCTGCTTAGCATTGCGGCAGTAACGTGGATTCTCACCCGTAAAGACTATAAGTTTGATGCAGATACGAACATTTGGCAGCTCGTGACTACTCCTCCGCAGACCCAGCCAGCCACAAAGGACGCATCGCCCACATTTCAATACTGACAGCTTAGCAGCAGATCCTACACGAGCGGAGCCCGTCAGTAGGGGTTGATAGTGCCTCCCCTGTGCTCGCGTTGTAGTATTCGACCCATAATACGCGGAAATTAACGGTCTCGAGAAAGAGGAAGCCGTTACAGCATAACCTTTCGGTCACGGCTCAACATGTGATGTGGGTTGAACCCGTCGCGTATAAAGCCCGCCAGGCTTCCTACCAACAATTCAGCCATCTACCGCCAAAGTGTTAAGTGTTCTGTTATCAAGCCAGTCAGGCCTCGAAAAATTCATCAACAAAGTACTCCGGCCACCCAACCCTACCCACGGAACGACCTTCAGCATCATGCCTTCTTCTATACCCTACGATCCCAGCCTCGTCCTAGCCAACGTGGTCGACAACAAGGCGCTTCAGCTCATTCAACAGATCTCGGCAGCCGCTGCACCCGCTGACGCTGCTCAGAACGATCTGAACGCATTGATTGCAATGCGTCGCAGTCTCGACATGACGCGGAACGAACTCGTCAACTTGGGCATCAATACGAAGAGCTGCAACGATGAACTCTCGAGTCTGAACGATGAGATCACCGCCGCGGCGGAAGACTATGTCAAAAAGAAGATCACCGCCGAGAAGACCATTAAACCTCTCCGCTCGCAGATAAAGAGCGTCAGCTCGCAGGCAGAAAGCCCAGTTGACTACACCAAAACACAGATCAAGTCGATGCCCCTTGCATCTGATTCCATGAATATGGATGTTCAGTATTTTTCCATGGACTCGAACATTGAGAGCGCCGATGCATATGCCTCCACTATTGCCACCTTCGTCGCTGCTTCGACCTCTTGGATGGGAGTCAACGCATCCAAGGATATGTCCAACGCTGCCCAGAAGCAGGTGTCATCTCAAGCAAAGAAACACAGTCTCTCTGGGACCCTCGTGCTCTCCGTGTCCTGCACGCACAAGAACGCATCAGTCCTTGCACCTTTCGTGCTGAATCCCGATAAGGCCATCGGTACCTGGAACCACCTCTTCCCAAATGACTCCCTCGACCCGACCAACCGTCTGGAAATGGTGAAGTGCGCCTGTGCCAGGGAGGACCAAGGCACCGCCAACCGCTACAGCATCCTCTCCGGCATGACGTTCGGCTCTTCCTTCGTGGGCATGGTGCACGTCCTCAACAGTACCGACAGCAAAGTCAGCGAGACCATGACCAGCGCCGTTCAGTCCCTGCAGTCGCAGATGGACGCTGCCGCGTGGTACGAGGCTCAGTCCGGCGGCTTCGGCGTCAACAGCTCTATCGCGACCGATGTCAAGAACCTCCTCTCTTCGCAGAACGTCACCACCCACGTCACACTCATCTCCATGGGCGTCATCCCTTCGATGGTCGCCAGCGAAGTCAAGCTCGGCGTGCAGACCTTCGCCAAGTTCGACCCGAAGGCGAGCATGGAGGCCATCGCCGAGCTGCAGAATTCGACCGTCCAGGGCGAAAACAGCCTCAAGGCGTCGGCGCAGGCGGCCCGCACTGGGAAGCAGATGGTGACTATGAAGGGCATGGAGATCAAAGCGGCCCTGGAAGGCCTGGCGGAGATCGATGACGGACATAACAAGATGCTGGATATCAACTCGATGATGTCGGCGCTAGACGACTATCTGAAGAAGGCTGCGGAAGGGAACTCGGGCGTGCCGTTGAATTACTTCTTAAAGGATATAACGAAGAAGGAGTTGGCCGAGGCGTGGGTTGCGAAGTATTACCCC
The DNA here is from genome assembly GCA_004155925.1 of Monosporascus sp. MG133. NCBI lineage: Eukaryota > Fungi > Ascomycota > Sordariomycetes > Xylariales > Monosporascus > Monosporascus sp. MG133. The sequence goes on from QJNX01000323.1 coordinate 57,702, forward strand.
GGGCAGTACAATGCGATTACGAACGATGATACTACAGCGGTAGTGCGGACCCAGTAGGGAGGTGGCGGCGCAGTGGAGGGAGCGAGGCACAATGGTTGATGTAGTTTGCGTCAGGATCTGAGGGGCGGCCGAGTAATTGGACCGCTTGTCTTATCTTGTCAGATATAGGGGACATCAGTTTTATAGTTATATTCAGCTAGTTACGTGTGCTATATTACGCGTATAATTTTAAACAACTTACTTACGGAATCTATATATGCCAATTAGAAGGTAACTTTTCCGTATATAAAAAATTTTCAGTATCCTTTAACTATCCGATATACCCCTTTAACGCCTTAAAATATTATATAAAAATTATACGTATCTTAAATTAAGGCCGTTTTAAATGGTTTTTAAATTAAGATTTATAAACGGTATAATATTAAGAAAAATAGACACAAAACAACCAGGCCATCCCGAGTAATTGTATGATGGTCGCTCCGACGCCAGTACCAGTGAGTTCGACGAAACATTTCATCCGTATCTTTCGATATAAAGTATGTCACGATATCAACTGGGGGCTCTCCACAATCTCGACACCTTCACCCGGGCTTCGATGAGGCTTGTCCATACAGTAGTATGCAAACCACTTAACCTTAACGAAGAAACGAGCATTACTTGTCAAAGATAGGCTGAATATACTCTACACCATGCTAAGCGGCCAACCTAGAGGCCTGGTTGCTGTATGACTAGACATATATGCGTTGAGGTATGCGCCGTCTAGTCAACCGCTGCCTTATTAGAACCCCTATTTAACACTATATTAGGAGCTGCGCCGTGGTATCTCGGAGTCCTCCACTGTGCCGGTGGATCCCCATCGATGGGCCTCTCCAAAACACCGAAACGAAGAGTAGGAACGGGGATAGGTAAGGAATGTGAACGCAAGACGCAATAGATTCCCGAAATTGCGACCTACCTCCTACCTGTATAGGAAAAGCCAGCTCTCCAGGCTTAATTACTGGATCGCAGACTGAGAGGGTAATTAGTAAGCATTCTGCCAAATGACAAAGCCTCACTAAACCCTACGAGGCTTGCATGGCCATAATGCAACCCACCACACCAATCACGCACACGTGTATTTCATGCTGGTTCAGCCTAAGATGTGTGTTTCGGAGATCTCGGAGTCGGGCTCGGCTCGGTTACTATGGCTCGGGACGTGGGATGTTGCAGTTGGCCCCGTCCGGTGCGGGACCGAATGCGCTACTTCTTACCTTCGCCGCACAATACTATATATATGTATGTCACATAGGGTTAACAAACCGCAGCCTGTGACCGCTTTACCGTAGTTCCTTAAATCTTCCCATCGATTTATTTCGTCTGGGACAATACCGCGTATGCCCTCTGGTACCTCGTCCTGGTACTTGGACGAATACGACTACGGAAAACTATTATGGATTTTGCGGTACTGAGAAGACGGGATAAAGTACGGACTTCGAACATCTAATTGCTTGGACCTAATTTGATGGTATATAAAAGGCGCATGGGGTTGTGCGACGGGAATCCTTGGCGTGCATGGTGATCAGCGAAGAGCGGGTCAGGGTCTTGGATCGCTGATTAGATCTCGAGCGCTGATTTGCCATCTCCCCCATCTGACGTGCTTCGCCAAGAGGCAGAGTCTCGCCGAGATCTTATATCTCTCGCTTCTATACTACATACGGATATAGCAGACATCCGCAGAGTCGGCTTTAACTTTTTTGGGTAATTCTAGGCTGGTCTAGCGCGCGAGCATCGCCTTCGGTGGCGTCGGAAACTTCCTTGAACCGGGGACCATGAACTTTCGAGTAGGTCCTGTAAATTTTTTTTAAAAACTTTCTTAAAATTATTTTAATTTTTAATTTTTTTTTTTTTGCCGCTTTCGTGATACACTCCGACTTGTAATCATGGTTTGTTACGTATCTCCTTACCGGGTAATACAATTCTTACTGATTTCTACTTTCATGAACCTACTACCATCCCCTTACATCCTTAAACCATGACAATCTCCTACACTGATATTCGTGACACTGCCTGGATAAAGTTGATGATGCCCATCATCTAATTAAGCACCCTTCCTTCCTAACCGTTTCTTATATACCACCTCAACCCCACCGTTCGCCGGGGGAATCCGAATCTCTCATAAGTCACCTAGAAGCTATATCACAAACGTACGCACCCACGGATCGTGATTGTACATCTTGAAGACGCCCCGTATCATACGAACCATCCATCCATAACCCCGCCATCTCTGCTCACCCGTCACAATGGGTTCCATGGGCACTGATCAAACCCGCCCCCCCCTCCACAGCTCCATCCCTCCCCTGATTCTGGGCACCGCGACCTTCAACACCCAGTACGTTCGAGATCCCTTCAACGAGAACGAGCTGCCGGCGCTCTCCATAGTGTCCCGCGCGCTCGAGCTGGGAGTCTCCGCCTTCGATACCTCTCCCTATTACGGGCCCTCCGAGATCATACTGGGAAATGCGCTGTCGCATCCGTCGGTGGCGAGGAAACACCCCCGGCCGTCATACTTCCTCGTGGCGAAGGCCGGCCGCATAGCCGGCGACGTGTTCGATTACAGCCCGGCCTGGATCAGGTACTCGGTCTGCCGGAGCCTGGAGCGGCTGCACACGCCCTACCTCGACCTCGTCTACACCCACGACGTCGAGTTCGTGTCGCCCGCCGAGGTGCTGGCCGCCGTGCGCGAGCTGCGCCGGCTGCGGGACGAAGGCGTCATCCGCTACGTGGGCATCAGCGGGTACCCCGTCGGGAAGCTGTGCGAGCTCGCCGAGATGGTCCTGCGGGAGACGGGGGAGCCGCTCGACGCCGTGCTGAGCTACGGCCACTTCACCATACAGAACACCACGCTCGAGCACTCGGCCATGCGGCGTTTTGCGGAGGCCGGGGTCGACGTCGTCTTGAACGCCAGCATGCTAGGCATGGGGCTGCTGACGACTAGAGGCGTGGATAGGGGACCCATGGCCACGTGGCACCCGAGCCCCGAGGGGCTGAGACGGGCCTGCCAAGACCTCGTGCCCGTCGCCGTCGGCGCGGGGGAGAAGCTCGAGGTCGTCGCCATCAGGTGGGCCCTGGACAATTGGGCTAGGGCGGGCGCGGCGAAGGGGGCCTTCCCCAAGCAGCTGCCGGGCGCCCGAGTCGGCGTGAGCGTCATGGGCGTGGCGTCGGTGGCGGAGTTGGAAGAGACTTACAGGGTGTTCAACAGCGTGGTTGAGGGTCTCGCGCCGGAGGACACGGCGGATGCCGACCTGGCCGGGCGCCGGCGGTGGAGCCTGGACCGGGCTCGGAAGATCCAAGGCGTCGTGGAGAAGATGTGGGCGGTCTTGGGCCGCTGGAGGAACTATAGCTGGAGCAGCCCCGAGCCGGGATACGTCAATGCGCGGAAGAATACGGAAATGGGCACCGTCCCCGAGGACGCCATCGCGAAGAAATATGGCCTCAAGGGCGCGGATTTCGGGGAGCGGCAGGGAGCCGAGCTTGAGGTGAAGATGCCCATGTTCCCGGCATTGAGCGCCTACAAGTTCGCCAAGTCTAGTAGCTCCGCCTGAGAAAGCCGGGGGCGGGGAGGTGGGCTATCGGACTAAGTACGCAAATGTATCTTATGATGATGATGATGATGATGACGATGATGATTATTCTTCGTCCACGCACATGTCAATTGGTCCTCAAGCAGACATGGCTACGCTTGTGAAACCGCGGCGTGTTCTGACACAGGTAATCGGAGACAGAGCGGTTCGTCTGATCGGAAAGGCTATCCGCCTCGGGTTGACCGGCTACCTGGTCTAGTCGTCAGAGTGTCCCGTGTCTGGCAATCTTCGTGGAAGTGCACGACAGCGGGGCCGCAGTTTTCGTTTGCTTTGCACCTCTCCAACCCTCTCTATCACCATCTCGATGATCGCTGAGACGACCTGGCATTTGATCTTAGGCTGAACTTCGTTGGTTCATGTTGCGGATCCGCTTTTCTCCAATTGTCTGCCCTATCGAGACAACCCGTTCCTGTCTTGTCGGCCTCGGGTAGGTTATTACGACGTGACGAATACGCCAGTATAGCAATTAATCTGCTATATAAGCCCCAGAAAAGGGATCACACTGCCCATTTACCCCGCCAACCACAACTCGGCTATAGGTAATACCTCTTCATATCCTGGTCCAAAGGCCACAACCGAAGCCTCCAAGTGGCCGATCTTCGACATCGACATCCCTCTCCGGGCGAGCTATTACCGACTTGGGCATCTGGATCTGCAGACCTCGACGGAACGTCGCGTTCCACACCCGAACGTCCTTGGCAAGCAATGGCACACCTCACCGTCGGCCCGTCCAACCCCACCTGTCCTAGGCCAAGCTAGTCAAGCTGCTAGATATACTGCCGCAGGCGTGGACAATCATTTGCCGCCTTGGCGACATCGCATGGTCCCGCCGAAACGCTTGCGTCGAGTAGCAGTAGCTTTTACCGGCGCCGTTAAGGACAAGGTGACCGGCTGAGGACCATTCTTTACATGCCTCCTCGAGGTGGATCGTACGCGTAAACGTGCATGGATCGGCATCGTCGTTCTCTGCGATGCCATATTGACCGAAATGAATTTGCCGCCGCGGATTCGTCTCTCCGAATTACTAACTGCAGTCGAACGTGCGCCTAGGATGGATGAACGTCATGCGTTTCCGCGTTTCGAGCCGTGGTTGTATATAAGAAGCGAGGCCCTTCAGGTACCCGGCCGTTTTTCACACCTACCGTCCGTCGTACTCCTGAAGTCGTGTCGCCTTGGCAGTATATACCATGAAGTTGAGCGCAGTCGCGGCGGGCATCGCCGGTCTCACGGGCTCTGGTAAGCTACGCAGTCGAGACCTCCGAGTCGACATGGCCGAACTAATCCCGCCATCGCAGCCCTCGCGCAGGATTCGGTCCCCGTAACCGACGCCGAGACGGGGATAACGTTCCAAGCATTTACCAACCCCGAGGGTATCAGCTACGGGATCGCGCTGCCCGCCAATGCCAGCGCCGCCGGCGGGTACGACATCATCCTCCAGGTCACGGCGCCCATCGAGATCGGATGGGCCGGCATCGCCTGGGGTGGCGCCATGGTGTACAACCCGCTGTCGGTCGTGTGGCCCAACGGCGAGAGCGTCGTCGCCTCGCCCCGGATGGCTTAGTGAGTCTGCCGCGTGCACCGCCCACGTACGTGTCCTAGGATCGGCTAGCTGACCAGAGCCCAGCGGATACTACCAACCCGAGATCTACGAGGGCGGCACCCTCACGCTGCTGAAGGGGAGCGGCGCCAACGCGACCCACTTCAAGGTCACGGTCCTGGCGCAGGGGTTCTCGAGCTGGACGGACTTCGACGGCAACACGGCGCACCTCGACGGGTCGGCCCAGGTGCGGCTCGCGTACGCGTACTCGACGACGCCCGTCGACGACCCGGCCAGCGTCGAGTCGACCTTCAGCATCCACGACTCGGTCGGCCGCTGGGTGCACGACCTGGCGGCCGCGCGGTCTGCCGAGTTCCCCAACTGGGTCGCCGACAACACTCTGCCGTCGCGGGCGGGCGGACGGAGAGTGGTGGTCAGGGAGGAACGCCACCCCGTCGTCCCCAGGCTGCGCGATTCCGCCAGGTCTCGCCCCGGACGACGGGCCAACGCGACGGCCCATGCTTGAGGAAGCAGGCGTCGGCGACAGGAGCTAGGAGTGCCGAGCGTCGAGTCGTGGTGGATAGTACTCTTATATTGCGAGTGGAAGCACGTAATCGAGACGGGCCTTTTTCTGTATATAAGACGGAGGGCACTACCTAGATATAACCCGCCCGCCCGACAGGAGCGTGAAAGCTGCACATAGAACGGAAATTTGATATCCCCCCAATTGAATAGCTCACATTCGATTTCCGTCTCGTCCGATTCGTTCGACGACGACTCCGAAAGCAATCCCACATTGCAGCCCGTGCCCCTACAACATTGTCTAGTATTACGGGCCAAGTCCGACTGGTACGCCAACCCTGTCTACCAGGTCTACCGTCATCTAGGGGGAACCGGGGCAATTTATGCATCTATCACGGTAATGCTATAAACACGATAATGCTATAAACACGATACGCAACTACTGCATGTTTAGAGCCCCACCTAAAATATACGTCTTATCTTTACATGTGATTTAAAGCCCGTCGTTACCATTGCGAACCCACCAACGAGCTACAGAAACAAACCGGGATTATCTCGTGGCATGACGTCCGTGAGGTTGGAGTTCAGGGAATGATATATGAGCCTATCAGGCGAAGGAGTGATATAAGTAGCCATGGCGCCTCGAAAATCCAAAGCCCAGCAACCTCCGCCGCCGTCGCGGACGCTGGTCCTCGACAACGGCGCAGACACGATCAAGGCCGGCTTCGTTAGCGACGACGCCGCCGCCGACCAGCCTCGCATCATACCCAACTGCATCGCCCGGGATCGCGACCGGAAGATCTACGTGGGATCGGAGCTGGAGAGATGCAAGGATTTCGGGGAGATCGTGTTCAGGAGGCCCGTCGAGAAGGGCTTCATCGTGAACTGGGAGGCGCAGAAGGAGATCTGGGAACGCGAGTTCTTCGACGAGAAGGCGCCCCAGCGCTGTGACCCGTCCGAGACCCGACTGCTGCTCGCCGAACATCCGAATTCCCTGCCCGTCCTGCAGACGAACTGCGACCAGATGGTGTTCGAGGAGTTCGGGTTTGCCAGCTACTATCGCGGGAATGGTACGTTCTAATCCGTGCTGCGATCGGCGTTCTCACGGACCCCGTCGACGGCCCTAGCGTCGCCATGAACCAATCAACAGGTAGCGAAGCTGATAACTGATCCTCTCGTCGTCCGAGCAGGTCCGTCGTTCAACGCGTATCACGACATCCAGGCCATCTTCCGCACGCCCAGGGACCCCGACGCCGTCGCCCGGCTCCCCGCCGAGATCGCCCTGGTCGTCGACTCGGGCTACTCCCACACGACCGTAAGCCCGATCCTCAACGGCCGCCCGATCCACCCGGCGGTGCGCAGGCTCGACGTTGGCGGCAAGCTCATGACCAACTACCTGACGCGCCTCCTCTCGCTGCGCCACTACGACATGCGCAACGACACGTACATCGTCAACGAGATGAAGGAGGCCGCGTGCTACGTGTCGCTCGACTTCGCCGGCGACCTCGAGAAGAGCTGGAAGGGGACGCGCGGCGAGCGGCGCGAGTCGTACCTCGGCGGCGGCGGCGTGGCGAAGGACTACGTGCTCCCGGACTTCCACACGCGGTCACGGGGCGTCGTGCGCGACTACGACCCGTCGCGGGCGTCGCGGGCCAAGAAGCCGGCGGCGGACGAGTTCGCCGGCGAGGACGTGCTGACGCTGCGTAACGAGCGCTTCGCGGTCCCCGAGCTGTTGTTCCACCCGTCGGACGTCGGCCTGCGGCAGTCCGGGATCGCCGACGTCGTGCTCCAGTCGCTGCGGGCCCTCCCCGTCGGCCTTTGGCCCGCGCTGCTCGCCAACGTCGTCGTGGTCGGCGGCAACTCGCTCTTCGATGGCTTCGTGCAGAGGCTGCAGCAGGAGATCGTGCAGCGCGTGCCCGACGACTGCGTCGTCCGCGTCGCGAGGCCTCGGGACCCCGTCGCCAGCACGTGGCTCGGCGCCGCGAACCTCGCGAGGCGCCGCGAGCACGTCGACGCGCTGGCCGTCACCAAGCAGGAGTACGAGGAGTACGGGGCCGCCTGGGTGGCGCGCAAGTTCTCGGGTCTCGACACGTGATGTCCCTTTGTCGTCCGTGGCCGACGAGTGGTTATCTCACCGCGCCCCACCCCCCCAAGATAAGATTTGAGTATCCATCCCGAGATGCGGACGCATCCACCGGGCTTACCACGGCGCCGTGCACCAGACCGGTTTAGGAGCGCGGCGTTCTGTGCTCCCCGCCGAGATGCCGTCATTTCTCCGTTACCGCGGAGTAGACATGTCCGCAAATCTCCGAGCAGCTCCGGAATCCAGCAGCCTGGCGAGCGCTCGTTCGTGGACTTATTTCTGTAAGTCGGCCGCTTCGAGGGGCTTCTACGACGACATTGATATGAGCTTAGCAACTGGCGGCCGCGCTATGGGCCTGCGAAATCTCCTGTGGAGCCGGATCGAGGACCGTTTTAGTAAGGTTAACCTCTTTGCCGAGAACTGTACCTTCTCATTCCCCCGAAATTAAGACGGGCTATAATCTGAGGGCAAAGTCGTCTGAGCACAGGGAGAATGTTCTAGGAGCAAGAACAACACCGTTCCCTTGGGGACTGTACGCCACCTTTTACGAATTCACCAACATGGAGACGATCCGGGGCGTATCAATCTCACACGCTATAAGGGTGCATTGAGAGGGGATCTCGATGTTTGTGGAGCGGTGGATTATGAAGTATTGCCAGGTTCCGAGATTCTCGCATTGCTCTGTCGGGCTTGGAGAACTCGTGCTCCTGTGGTCTAAGTACGGTATACGTATATAGATCAACGTGGGGCACTATGGCCAGACGCGCCGAGTAGTCGAAGTGATGACTTATCTTATACTGATGTGCAACCTGGCCGCATTCCCCATTCACATTTCACTAACCAAGTCGTGTCCGTGAATAGCATCAAGCAATTTTTCAGCTTTATACTAGGTACAGTGTGATTGGGAGTAGGGTATCAATCGCTTCCCCCGAAACGGGGGGCATCGTACGTAACAAGGCTAATCCTTTGCCTTCGCACATCATCACGCTGCTGGGGAGTAGAGAGCTGCACCGTAACGCCATGGCAAAGAACCAACCCGACACCCAACCAGCGAAAACCAGGACCATTCTTGGCCTACGAACCATGGCCCATTCCCTTGACGAAGCAGAGCCGCAATCTCTGCCGCACATCAGGTAGTCCATCAATAGAGTTCGCGAGACCGGCGGCCCCTCCGTGCGGAACACCCTGAGAGACCATAGTTAGTAGACGACGGGGAGTCGGTCTAAGGCGCGGGGCGGGGGGGATGTTCATACAATCGCACTGCAACAGCCGGTTAGTTGGACAAGTCCGTGCGTGTGCGCGGAAGAGAAGCGTGGGTCAACAGGGGGAACACGTACCAAGGTCTCGGTAGAGCCGTCGTAGTGGACGATACAGTATCCGCCGCCGCAGGCCTTGCAGATCTTCTGCGTGTCGGCGATGCACGTCTCGCACTTGATTACATTTACATACGTTAGGACTGACGATTCCAGGTTGCTGTTGCTCTGCAGGGGCGAGTTTGTGTTGGGGGG